>OW679196.1:35018308-35274748 GCA_940337035.1 Agriotes lineatus | reverse complement strand
TAAGAACGGTAAGGACATTTTACCGATCGGAGACAATTGTTTGGAGGAGGAGCGAAGCGACGACTCCAATTATTGTCTGAGATCGGCGATTCCTTAACGTTCGTGATGCTTATGACGTTTTTTGCACGATAGAAATGTATTTTTCTTCAAACGTCAGTAAAATGTGATATTATACCACAGAATAATATGTTGGTGGCACTGTAAGTCTATGTCAAATTCGAGGTTAGCAGGTTATGTTTTGCGTCAGTCTGTGTCCAAACTGACGCAAAACCTAACCTCGAATTTTTACTTACCGTTCTAGAACGGTAAACATAACTTACTGATTTGGCAACAAACGTGGTAACTAAGTAAAATTGTTCTATCGTCCAAAAAATAAGTTTAAAAACTGTTCAACAGTATACAGGGAGTTTATTATAACGGGCAATGTGTAAGTACGTTTATTTTAAAATGCAATATGGAAACGTTACTGAGTATGTAAAAACATAATATATTCTACGGAGGACGGAATTCTGTTGATCAAATGGTATAAAGACTTCAGTTTACAGCAATTAAGTGGGTTATTACATGCTCTTTCCTTCTTTCTGATGCTTCTTTTTCAATAAAATAAAGGCATTTACACATGCCGTGGCGTACACTTAGACACCAATAGTAACAATCAAGTCCTCATGGGAACGAGAATACCACATTGCGCATTAAAATAAATTCACTGTATAATTTAGTTTACTTCATTCACTATAGTCCCCGGTTGTCAATGTAAAAATCCAATTAAAAACAATCCTTTATATCATGGTTAATACTTTAAGTCAAGCTATGGGTAACTAGAAACAATTAATTATGTTACTAATGTCAAAACTATAAATTATAGGTTATGGTTAAATCAAAATATGTTTTATTTCGAACTGATAAGCGAAAATAAATAAAAGTTGCCAGGTAACAAAAACGCAAATTTTAAAAATTACGCTTTTACGTTGTCCAACCTAGTAGTAACAAAAATACCAACAGAAATTCAACAGTGCTACCACAAAACGTCATTTTTGACAATCCGGGACGATAGTGAATAGAGTATACTTTAAAAATAATCCACACACAAGTAACGCTGAATCTAGTTGCCATGAATAAGCTTGTTTAGTCAAAAATTATTAACTGTCAGTTTGACAAAGCGACGAACAGAAAGGGTTTTACTTTCTGTGCACCGATTTCAAACGAAGCACAGAAAGTGTTTATAACAGCATTTCCATAGCAACGATCTTTACAGGAATGAAATGTAACATTTTATCTACGATCATGTAAAAAGTGCCTACTTTCTACATCGATATTAGTGTAAAAAGTTAACTTTTAGTACACTAGTGTTATAAAAATTTTATTGCAGGCTAATGTCAATAAGAAATCTATGATACACTAATTTTAGTGCCAAACGTTAACTTTTATTACACTAGTGTTATAAAAATTTTATTGCACGTAAATTTAAAAAATACAAAATGAAATACATACTTTCGTAAAAGATTATGATCGTAGATAAACCGTTGTAAGACACTCTTGCAAAAAGGCTTTTTGCACTTGTATCTTAAATAACTATTATATGCCTACAAATGTTATAAAAAAAGCCGACTTTCTATTAGCGAGTAGAAATTGTATATTATATCATGAGGGACTAAAATGCATCATTAAATCCCGCGAGTGAATACTATTTCCTGAGGGCCCGTAGGGCCTGAGGGAAATAATCACTCAAGGGATTTAGGCACTTTAGTCCCGTGGGGTATACGCTATTTTTTGCACTTTTGGGAACACCATCATCAAATATTTGAAAAATTTGAAAACTGTCAATTTGAAAACTGACAAGTACGAATTTTATTAAGAATGTTGTGTAGAGTGATTTTTTTAAAACTGAATTGCAGCAGGCCCTGGATAGCCTGAATCAGTTGGCCGTACTGAAGTGTATTGTCAGTCTATGTCAAATTAGAGATTTGCAGGTTAAGTTTTGCACCAGTGTGTGTCAAATGACAAACAAAACCTAACCTACTAACCTCGAATTTGACAGACTGACAATGCACTTCAGTACTGCCAACTGATTAATTTTAAATACAAATTTTATTAAGAATGCTGTGTACATAAATTTACAATAGATAGGTACAGTATAGTATTTTACAGTAGAAGTCCGTTAGGATAGCCTTTACTGCCGAGCCAGAGAATTTGTGAGACGAGCTCGAAGAGCGAGTCGAATAATACTGGCGAGGCAGTAAAGGCCCTAACGGACGTGTATTGTACAATAGTTTTTGTAATACCTACATACAATTCGGTCATATCTATATTTTTCCAATTTATTTTCATTAAAACGCTAGGTTTGTGTAATGACATTTTAGAATGATTGAGAGTGCGTAGAACGTTGCAACTTGTTTATAAATGTCACTTATTTCCAATTTCGTGTATGGTTGTAAGCAGTTTTAAGTTGTAACCAGCTCGTAACTTATGACATCTGTAGAAAATGATGAAGATATTCCTAAAGACGTTAAGATTCTGAATGCGCAAGTTATTTTAGCGTATGTTCAGGAGTTATAGCAGTCTTTTGCGCCTTCTTCTATGTGGAGTTGAAGGCTTGCTTGCTGCTGGATTTGTGTGACAAACGTCACTTTGACGTTTGGCACACAATTTAGCAGGCCGTGGTCTTTACGGACACTTTTTACGGCCGGGCCGTAAAGAGGTTGCTTACGCAGTAGTAAACAGTCCTTAAAGAAATATTTAACAAGTAGGTATTACAAAAACATTTTTACTTTAGCCCCTAGGGGCTAAAGTAATTACTTCTGTCCCTAGAGATTAAATGAGCTACTTTAGTCCCTGAAATAAGTGACTAAAGTGCCAACTTTAGTCCCGCAAGTGCAAAAACTTAAATTGTCGATATTTTATAGCTACAACATAATTTACAACTAATCTATATAAATAAAAATCAATTGCCGCATGTATGTTACATTATCACTGGAGACGGCTCGACCAATTTGGCTAATTTTTTTTGTTGTGTTCCTAATTGTCAGGATAAGGTTTGTATGAAAGAAAATTTTGAAAAAATCCTCCGAAAGTCGGAAAATTTGGAAAATCAAAAAGATGATTTTGTATGGAATTTCGTATGTTTTCGTTTCTCAATGGCTTTTCGAAGAGAAAAATGGGAAAATCGGAGTGGAAAACTCGGTAAATTCTGAAAATTAGGAAAAGCCGGAATTGAACAATGGAAAAGCCATGTTTCAAAACACACACGCATAGGTTCGTATAATATGCCCGGGCAAAGCCGGGTAGGTCACAGCTATGATATATACAAGGAATAAGGAAGAATATTTCGAAATTCAACCCCTAAAGAGGTAAAATGAGGGTTCCACATTTGTATGGAAAAATAATATTAAATAGTCATTTCGACTTGAAACTTCGTAGGATAACTCCTAAAAACAAATAAGCAAACATGTAATTCGTAATTTTCCAAAAATCAACCACTTAGGGGGTGAAATAGAGTAAATAAGCCTAAAAATCGATATGGGTGTCGTTAAAGTTTTTAGGGGACGTTGATTGCGAAAATGGCATTTATTTTTAAGGCCAAGGCGGTGGACATGACAACATTAAAACTCTATAGTGGTGAAACGGGGTTTCAGAGACAAACTATTTTTGGGCAGAACAATGTTTGCCGAGTCAGCTAGTATTAAATAAAAAATCTGGTGTGATACACGCACACTACTTCCTTTTACAGTGATCTTATAATTAGCCAAAAATTTGATTTTAAATTTTTAGGCATTTGTCAAAAATTTTCAATAATTACAAATTCTACAAAAACGGTACAAGATAGAGCGTTATTTCAAGAAACAAATTTTCACATATAATCTCCTAAGAGCATTAATTCTTTCCGGAAAATGTTTTGAGTGCGTTCCAACAAATTCGTATTAATTTGCCAGAGCGGGACGCGAGGGAAAATTAGGACGTTGTTGGATTGCACGAAAAATAATTTCCGGATATGAATTAATGCTCGAATGCAGATTCGGTAAGAAAATCGTAACGATACAAACCCTAAAAAGAAGTAATGTCTATCTACAAAAAATTTCCTGTTTTGTTGTTGTCTTAGCTACTGCTCGTGAACTAATTTTTCTATTGGTCATTAATGAGTGTCGTACGATTTTCTCTAGAATTTTAAACTGTATTCAAAAATGTAATAATATACCGGGTGTTCTATTTAAAATAGGAGTTATTAAAAAAAATAGAAAAAAAACAAAAGAAACCCATTTTAGAAGTATTCAACTGGAAAATCGCTTATCTCACATTAATACACATTAAAAATGTAATAAAAATTTAAAGTTAAAAAAAATGTTAGAGCCGTTTTTGAAACAATAAAAAAAAACGAAGCTAATATGTCTCTTACAGCTCTTGTTACGTAATATACTAGTGGTGTGGTGTTGCAAAATATCTTGCATGAATACTTGGATTTTTAAACGAGCCATACAAATAATTTTTATACACTAAATACTTAAATAAAACTATTATGTTCGATTGCTAGAATGGTAAAAACGATGTATACTTATATCAATCCTTCTTAGAACAATATATGACCATAGCAGTCGGTGTCTAAGGTACCTGGTACTCTGCATGCCTAGACCTTGTCCATTAACAAACAAACAAACAACATTAATCGAAGTAGTTCGTTTGAATATAGGTAGGTAAATCGTTTTGCGTTTGTGATTATTAAAATATCTTGCTTTAGCTTGACAGCACAACAAACCAGTCTGTTAGCATATATTTCTAAATATTTCTACTTTAAGAGCTTACATAGGTAAGGGTATTAATGCAGTTTATTCACAATGGATTAGGTTGCAATTAACAGCAGTTACTTTTCTAGACCATCGCAGCAAAGAATAAAGTTTTTAAATCAATGGACATCGTACTATACCATGAACTTCAATTAAAGCTGGTAACAATTTCGATGTTATGATTACCCGTTATAGATACCATTTAAAAGCAATATTCCGACTAAATTAGTCTACGTTGGATTCGGGCTCTTGCGGTCCAACCAAAGTCTATCCTGTAAAATCAAAAACGACGCAAATATTGATGGTAATAATTATGATGAAATTAATACTAAAACGAAGGGCTTTTTTCAGTGGCAGCAAGCTATAAGGAGCCATGGTCCTACCATAATAAAGCAGTCGTTCAAGTATTCTTTTATTCTCAAAAAACATTTTTTGTGCTTATTTTTCATCATTGTTCTCATTTTATAGCTTAAACAAAGCACGAGTAATTTTTATTTCATGAATATAAACTGTACGATAATCGCTTGCTTTCATGGATGAATTGAGGTCAGATTGAAGCGGCCCAGCTTTATGACAGTTTATAGGATATGGTACAATTAATGGCACTCTCCTAGAACGATTAATCTTAAGAGAAAAAAGTTAACAAGACCACCCGCAGTGACGAACTAAATATGCTGTGTGCCTAAATACGAATTTGAATTTATAATATTTTTACAAGAAACTGATGCTTTTCTATACAAACTACTGTAACACTTTACATTAGATGAATTTAATGTGAATTCCAAATAGTGTCAACAATAAAACAAACAATGTTTACAGCATTATGCAGTTCTTTATGTTTTTCTAATATCTGAACAATATGCCGTTTTATCTGTACATCTTAAAACTATTAACATAATTACCACAATTTATTTTTTTCAGATGCTGCTGTGTTAATTTGAAGTTCATATTCAAAAAGCGACGATGAATATTAAAGAAGAATTAATAGACACTGATTGTAACTCAATACCGATCAAGTTGAACGAGTCACTAAATGTGGTTAATAATGAAAGTGACAATAAACTTTATTATGTCAAGAGAGAAGTAGTTCAAGATAATATAAGTGGCTATTCCGATATTAATCTGAAACAAGAAGAAATTGAAATAAAAGATGAAATTTCTCCAGTACAGCGGTCTATTACAAAGAAACTTAAATGTGATATTTATGATCAAGATTGTTGTCCAATAAAATCTCTAACTGGACCTGAAGCAGTGCAGATCAGTGAGAAACAATCTACCTGTAATTCTTGTGACTACCAAACATCACTTGGAAAAAATATAAACATTTGCTTAGAGAACAGTGGAGGGAACGAATCTTATGTTTGTCTAATTTGTAAATATAAAACATCAAGAAAAAGTCACTTACAGCTGCATATGAAATCTCATACAAGTGAAAAGCCATATTACAATTCTATTTGTGATTACAAAGCAGGAGAACAAAGTGGATTAGTTCAACATAGAACTGTTGAAAAACCATACAGTTGCTGCGTTTGTGAATACAAAACAACACGAAAAAATCAGTTACATCAACATATGAGATCTCATACAGGAGAAAAACCATATTTTTGTTCTATTTGTGATTATAAAGCAGCAGAAAAAAGTAGATTAGTGAAACATAGTAGAACTCATACAGGTGAAAAACCATATAGCTGTTCTATTTGTGAATACAAAACAGCATTTAGAAGCAGCTTAGTTACACATATGCGATCTCATACAGGTGAAAAACCATATTGCTGTTCTATTTGTGATTACAAAGCTCGAGAACGAAGCAGTTTAGTTGCACATATGCGATCTCATACAGGGGAGAAACCATATCTGTGTTCTATTTGTGATTACAAAACAGCATATAGAAGCAATTTAATTATACATATGCGATCTCATACAGGAGAAAAACCGCATTCGTGTTCTGTTTGTAATTACACAGCAGCACAGAAGCAAAATTTGATTGTTCATATGAGATGTCATACTTCAGAAAAGCTGTAATTGTCAATAGCCTGCTTAGTAATTTTGTTATTGATATGAAATCTCATAAAAGATCAAAGTGGATTTTTTCAATTTGTGACAGACAAATTCGTTGTATACATGATTAAAGGCTTCTTGTTGCCATACTTGTTATCAGATTTTAAAAGTAAAAAAACATAATTTTCTCTTAGATATAAAAATACTCTGATACCCTTATTATTGGTATGCTAGTGATCATAAGACATGTAAATAAAATCTCGTATCTGAGATAGATGTGGCATTGTTCTGTTTGTGGTTTTATATCTGCCATATAGGCAACCTATATTACATTTGTATATGTTAAAGATCTCTTTGTAATAACTACAACATGTACGAGCTGAAAGTATATTTCGTTGTTGAATTATACAGGGACATCAAAAATAAACTGATATGTTTTATCGGACTTTTCCCACTGTCTAGGGTGTATATCACACAACGTTTCGGGAGTTTTGATCTACTCCCGTCTTCTGGTGTTTCTGGTTAGTCCTGAAAGGGACTGATATTGTACGTTTTTCTACGTAAACTCTTGCCTCCCCCGGGGTTTGAACCCGGGACCGCTGATCGCTGTGATTACTATTCTGCCACTCTTACCACTAGGCCACCAGCAAGAGTTTACATAGGGAAAACGTACAATATCAGGACTAACCAGGAACACCTGAACACGGGAGTAGATCAAAACTCTCGAAACATTGTGTGATATACACCCTAGACAGTGGAAAAGGTCCGATAAAACATATCATAATAGACCACTGCCAAAAAATGACATTCAGAGAACAAAGATAAACTAGATCGGTTTACATTTTATTAACCGTCATCACTATCAGGACAATACATTTACTACCTTTACAGAATGCTGTGCCTGTGCCTGATGCAGACATTAATATGTATGTTCAAAAATAGAGCAATAAACTTATGGACAGAAGCAATATCTAATTTCATCCCTGAAATGTGACTAAATACTATTCAGTATTGTGAAAAACTAATCTACAATTGGTGTAAATATATGGGCAATTTTTTGTACAAGACATACCGTCCGTTGCAATAAATGTAGATGAATGGTCAGGCACAGATTCTAATTTTGATGTCGATTTCTCAGATGACAATCCAGAACTTGACGAGGCGTAATCTAATCTAATATATTCCTAGTTATTCTAATTTGCCTAAATAAATTTATATTTCATTTGCCCCATACTGTATAATCGATTACTATTAATTCCATAGGTTGTTCTACCCTTATAGTTTTAATATTACTATCATCTTCATCTCTTCTCTTTTGCAAAAAGACAAATTGTAGATGCATTAATTATAATTTTTATTTTCTTAGCATCAAAATCAACCAAGTCTTTCGAGATCTTAAATGTCCATAATTCTTATGCATTTCGACTATGACTTCTTTTGTCTATATTTACCTATTTCATTCTCCATTCTTAACCATGCTAGCTTTATTTTATTTGATTCCATTTCAATAGTATCCTTCCTGTAACATTTAGTTTTCCTGCTGAATGTTGAATATCAAAATTGTGCAGTTAAATAACTCCCATCTATGCAATTTATTATTCATAATTTGTGTTTTTCATGAATGTTAGTGCAGAATTGTCTGTTTCTATCAAAAACTGATTTCCACTTAAGTAAAACGTTAACCTATTTATGCCCTGAACAGTCGCTAACATTTTTTTTCTGCAATTTTATATCGTAATTCGCATTCCCTTAATAGTCTAGAGATAAAAACTAATGGTACCTCTTCTTTGTCTTGTATTTGTAATAACTCCGCCGATATTTGAAGCATCTGTTCCTAAAATAAACTTAGAATTAAAATCTGGGTGCTTAAGTAACACATTATAAAAACTTTTTTTAAGATTCTAAAGCTTTCTCTTGTACATCTTCCCATTTCCATTTTCTATTATTCTTGAGCAACTCTAGTAAAGATACTGTTAAATCTGAGTATTTTGCTACGAACTTCTTATAGTAGTTGAACATTCCTAAGAATCTTCTTAGTTCCTGTATATTCTTGGGCCGAGAAAAACTATTAGTTTGGTATAATTCTGACATCTGATCATGGGCCTAGCATTACTTCAATTCGAGAAAGCCCGGCCCATTTAAAAATTTATTTTTCCATCTGTCAGCAACACGTCCCCGACACGCAATGTGATTTTTACAAGCGGCTCCAATAAAACATCCGCCGCCCGCTCCAAAACAAGATAATTGCGAACTTGCCAAATTCCTTAAAATAGTAAAATCTCCGCGCCTGCCGGCCGAAAGCAAGCTAACGGTTTTTTAAAACAGGCCACTTTCGACTATAATGCGCGAACAAAGAAAAACATCCCAGCCTAATTTAGACAATAAGGAAAGGATTAAATTGCAGGAGACGGTACTTGCCGCGGCCGGTCATAAGTAGAGACCCTAGGGTCTCTAGTCATAAGGGTTTAAAGCCGCCATCTTTACATTTCTTACAAACGAAAGAGAAAAATACTATAACCGTACAACGCGGATTAAAAGCGCCGCGAACTAAAATCAAAATCCGCGCATCAACATTATATATGGCGAGTGAGGTGTCGAAGACGCAGTTTCAGTCACCTACAAGGTGCAACTAATGACACCTCGCTATCGGCTTCATTAGAAGAGCCACGACCAAATTAAACAGAATAAATTAAACAAACCTCCTACTTCGCAAAGTGGGAAATTCGACAAAGAACAACAGCGCGATTTTCCCTTATAAGGACCCGCAAAATCAAAAATACTTATTCGCTGCGATCTGAAGATCCCGAATCATCAGCTTCCGCTGGCACTTTCAATGTGCCGGGAGAAGTTTTCCACCAGGATTCGCAGCGATCTATGAAGATCCCGGATTCCCAGCTTTCGCGGGTACGTCCAATATACTGCTTGAAATCTCCAGCCATACCGACACCGAATCAAGCCCCCAAAGTCCATCTTCACGGCCACCCGCACTCAGCGGAAATTCGCCGAGAAGCTCACCAGGTAAACCGCGCCCGCGAAAAGGTTCAAGCCCACGACTCCACCGGAACACGAGCTCTAGGTCTCCGGAGTTATGGCTCGCTACCTCCGCCACCCAGGAATAATCGGATTGGGCAAAGGCACCCCAAGCTTCCGCTAGCACCACCCACCACGTGAGGACTGCCGCGACACCACCATACTTCGCTTGGGCCCGCGCGCCCACTTCCAGAAGATCTGGCACGGCACCTTCTAAAACGAAGATCCATCTGGCTTATCCCACAGACGCCAACGCGTCCGGTTAGCTCAAGCGGCCCCAACGAAGTGTCTCCCTGTGCCGCATCCACGGCAACAACCTGGTTCGCCTAAGAAGACAGAAACTCTGCGCCAAGAAAAGGACTCCGCCTGAGCACGCGCTCCAAGTTACCGAAGCTCTGGCACCGCGCTTACGCAACCGAGGGGCGATTTGGCAGCGCATGGACCCTCAAGCTTCCACCTGTACCCTTCGCGAGCCACCGAAGTATGTTCAGCCCCAGGTTCGTCCCAGTACGTGAAAAAGGTCAGCCTCCAACGGACTTCGCTTGGACACGAGCCCCGGGTTCAAGAAGCCCTGGTCGACGTTTCCAGCACCCCTGGACGACATCCGCCCCCACGAGCTCCCGCTAACGACATTCTCCGGCAGGACACTTATCACCGCCGCCAAAGCCCCCGACATCGACCCGCCCCCCAACGGCCCAGCATCTCGCCCATGCCTCCACCGAGCAACGCGCATTATACAACTACTCTATATTTTATTCCAAGGTTACTTTTGTAAAACTGGAGATACATATTAATTTTAGTTTATTAAATAAACAAACTTTAAACCAATCGCCTTCTTTCGACATGAGCTCCAATCGCCGCCTTTCGTAACACGCTCTACCCTGAGCAAAACGGGAGAATGGACTTAAAAACTCCATTTTTAATAGGTGCCACACCCTACGCAAGTGAGGTATTCGCCTTTTCGTGTTTTATCCTCTCTTCACTAACACTAACTCTATTTCTATTTATTATATAATCCAAGTAATTAACTTCATCTTTAAGAAACTCACATTTCTCTACATTACGTTTGAAATTATATTTACCCAACTGACATAATATTATATTTAAATGCACCATGTGCTTTTTTATACTTTCACTGTATATTAAAATATTCATAAAACGAACACAAAATTCCTCAAATTTATTTCAAATTCTTTGCATTGCCTTTACTAGTGCTACACATGATGTAGATAATTCTTCTACTTTCTACCATTCTATAAATAATCCTCCTTTCATATTATCATGAAAATCTGAACTTACGTAACGTATTCCAACGCCACCATCATTTTAATGGACTTAATAGAATAGTCTTGCCAAGATATTTTTAATCTACCTCTAGAAAAAATCCAGATTTTATCCAAGAAGACGAACTGATCATTTTCGTTGCTGAACTTCATATATTTTCTTAAGAAAGCCGTTCGCTTTGTAACAACATTATTTCCCTCGCGGAGCGCTCTCCTGTTATCATCTTTTACAAAACGAAAACAGATGTTACGTAATAATATAGCTAAGCTTGGGCGACTAATATCTAAAAAAAAATTTCTTTTAGTCTATGTAAAAGAGAATTTAAATTAATATTCTCTTTGACTTCATACATATGATATATTACGTGTCTCACTTCTGGTTTTTGACCTTCTGGAACATACCGGGTGAATATTCCAAAACCGAACACAGGCAATTAACATGGGAAAAAGGTTTTTCGCAGATTGCTGCTCCCTATTTTAACTTAGAAGATTTATAATAACACCAATCGAAAAAAGATTTTTTTTTCTCATCGAATGATATGCGAATTAGTTAATTTTCAGTTGTATTTCTTTATTATTTTATCGAAAATAAATGGAGCTGCGCGCGCTATTGCGCGGTCTATCCTAATCAATTTACCACCATTTTTAGGCCTATTACGTTGGGCCATCCCGTTCTGCTACACACTCCGCTCCTGCCTCCCTCTGCCGTCCACCTGACCAAAGAAGGAGGCCCTCGGGGCTCCGCTCCTCTCCAAGGGGGCCCTCGGGACTCCGCCCCTCTCCAAGGAGGCCCTCGGGGTCCGCCCCTCTCCAAGGGGCCCCTCGAGGCTCCGCCCTTCTCCAACGGCATAATGAATTAGTCACTTGAATGACGTTTGAATCTGTTTATTGTCCTACGAGTCATGGCTCAACATGATTGTCCGAATTGAATTTATTGCGAATTTTTGATAAAATAATGAGAAATACAACTGATTATTTTTTAAACAGTCCTATCAGCCAATAGTAATGAGAAAACATTTCCAATCGACCAATAGCATCAAAATCACACTGACTATTTGCTAGTAGCTAATTACATTGACTATTTGCTAGTAGCATAAAAATTACAGTGATTATTTGCTATTAGCAAATTACAGCGACTATTTTTTCACAAACCACTCAAATCGTTCTTCTGCTGTAACACAACTAGCTGAAAGTTAAGTAGGTGAACAGCAGTTGTTAAAAATAACAGGACACTTATCTGGAAGCTCCATTAAACCCAATCTACAACTAGAACTGTTTAAAAAATAATCACGCCGAATTACATTCGTGGTAATTTTTTTTTTTATAATTTTAACTAGATTAGCACTCATCTTTGTTGCTATTAAGAAATCTCACGAGTGGACGAAGTCGTGAATCTAGTTAAAATTATCAAAAAATTATCACCACTTATGTAATTACTAATTCGCATATCATTAGATGAGAAAAAAAATCTTCTTTCGATTGGTACCATTATAAACCCTCTAAGTTAAAATGGGGAGCAGCAATCTGCGAAAAACCTTTTTCCATGTTAATTGCCTATGTTCGGTTTCGAAATATTCACCCGGTATAGTGTTGTCACACATTTACGTTTTCTATATTTCACCAATTGTTGGATGCATTCCTTATCTTCTGGCTTTTCACCACTTATCACACTTTTTAATTTAGATTCACTAATTTGTAGAGCATCTGTGACACGTTTATGCACTTGCACTACTGGCAGAAATAATTGTAGACTTAAAATTAACTCGCCAACATGTAAACTACGGCCAGGCAATTTTGTTACCAATCAATGCGCTTGACACTGAATGTTTGGCGAAACTAATTATTTGGATTACTCAAAACTTGCTGCAATTACCAGTCATTAATCGACTCGTATTATTGGTGCATGTTTAACTTTCACCAAAGAAATAGTGTAATGAGGTACTGACAAATAAATGTAACGTTAACCCCGCGTCATATTCACCTAAGGCACAAATAGTGTGCTAAAAAATTCGTGTTACAATCTTCCGCTGCATCTCCATGCCGTTCGGTTCTACGCTAACGCGATCTCAGCCGTTATGCGCGGGTGAAGCGTAAACCTGTATGCCACGCAGTTCACAATCACCTTTAAAAAAGCACAGATAATGTAGCGCTCGAAGAGTATAAAAGCCACTTCCGCAGTCATTTCAAATAACTTTAGTCCCCGAACTTAAGACCTGAACCTCCATCCTGATCACCAGGCCCTTCGGTCTCTGACCCCGCTTCCCTTATCTCTCTGGCACTGGTCGGTTATCGATCTTGCTAGAAACGCCGTTTAAATTCCAGTACCTGACGAGATTTTCCAGCCCCGGTCTGGTTTCGATCTTCGCTAGTAACTCCAGAATTCCCCGAAAAAGCTTCTAGCTCCGGTCAGGTTTCGATCTTCGCTAGAAGCTACGTTTAAATTTTCGCTCCAGCCCATTATTACTACAACTCTGCACCATATTTAATAGTACAATCGACTTACCTACGTACCAGGTGAGCTCTCCAGGTCCGCATAATCCAGGGAGCCCTCGACGCAGGTAAATCGGGCCGCCGGCCGTGAATCCAGATTGACCGCGAAGCTACCAGCGGTGCCCGGCGTTTACAACTGCCAAGGACGGGCTTTAACCCGTAGCAAAACTGTCCATCCATACTACTTCGCGAAGTCAGAAATGTATGCACAAGAACGTACCTACCACGTTCAGTCGGGCTTGATGCACTCTAGGTAAACATCAACGTCACCAGGTATAAAACTTTAATTCAATTGAATTAAGTCGCTCGCAAAATAATATCAAGATAACTTGTTAATAAGTAACATATACTTGATTTTAGATTTATTGACCATAGTTCATCAGAGCTACTCAGCGCAACTACGCCTACCAGTGGATCCACGTCCTCGAGTCACCGAGCCAATCCAGCGTGCAGTGCGGGTTGCCGAACGACCCCGCAATAGTCGAACACCGAAGATATTTAGTTATGTGCATAGTATTTTATTACATTACGATTTTATTTGTATGCATAGCTAAACATATTATACAGTGTATTACAACACTGTCTTTTTCCTTGTAAATATACATTTCAGTATGAACCCATGGCATTTGAGTTTCACCTGCGGCAACCCAGTTTGAAAATAAATATAGCAAGTTTTGGTCAAACTGAGGAAAAGCAATTTTAGTAGTAATTGAAATTTAAAATTTCCGGAACAATTCTGGTTCATTATATAAATAATAAAGAATAATGCGTAGAGAGCATTTTGGAGCATTCAAGTTATGGCAATGCTGAAATACTATTCTCTTTTTACAAGCGCTAGAAAGCAAGGCAAGCGAAAGACATACTGCATCTTTGCCATGAACAGTGCAGATGTCATTCTAAATCTGGCAGTGTTTAGTAAAAAGCCACCAAAATATTGGAACAATTTCTTGCTAGTTCTTCCTATCAATTTGCATTTTTTTAGATTTATATTGCTTTAGAAATAGATATATAAATTAACTATTCATACAAAAGTGTATTCTTTGCACTAAGTCTGACACAATTTTAAATAAAACACAATTACTCTCTTAAGTATACAGTAACACTAAAAACATTAAAACTAATAATGAAGGATATTATAATGTTTACTCCCACATATGTTGAATACTAGATTGTCCAATTATAATCCTTGAACTGCAAAAGAAAAATACTTCTTAATTAAAATTGTTTAAAAAATGGAACTATTTGATTTTATTAAATTGAATCAGCAATGTGTTATTGACACTAGAAAAAGATGAAACGTTAAAATTTTACTTATGCAATACCTTTTGAAAGTCTTTAACTTGTTGGTAACGAGATAGACATTCCTCTTGGTTCATACCCCTGTGAATCCCTATTGTAGGGAAGTTCTGTTCTGTAAGTAGTTGTGCCAGTGCCATACACCACTGTACGGATTTAACAAAAATGACAACCTGCAATAAAATTTTAATACAAATACATGGGATAAGAACCAATCACGTTTATAATCATCTTTATATCGTACAGAATTCCTCGATCACAAAATACTACATGTACAAACTGTGAGAGTTGTCACGAATTTAATACCAGCTTGCCTATGGTGCTCATGTAGGGTCTTTGGCTATGTTGTTCAGAAGTTTCATCCAACAGGGGAAGTTTTAAGAATGAATTAATAAACAAAAGGGTGGGAAGCATTAGAAAGCGATATGCATTTCTACAAAAGTTTTAGATTAAGCAATACAGAGGGCTGATTGAATTTTGAGGCTCACCATTGTAATTTCAAAAAACCGTGAGAAATACAAAAATAGCTAAATTAGGGGAAAGTTAGATATTCTAACACTGAAATCTATTCAAAAAATGAATTGAACCTAGCCAGTTTTTAAGTTATGCCTAAAAAACATGTTTTCCAGTTTTCAACTAAATTATTAGTATGCTATTTTGTACAAAACTATTTTGACTTTATTACAATAGTCGAAATCAGGTCTCGATAACGAAAACCGTAGCAAACAGTGGTTTGGGGCTGCAAGAGGCCTTGAAATTTCAAACGCAATGAGTGAGACATCGCGCGAAATAACATGTTAAGAGTAAGACAATAATGTTTCAAATCTCTGATGAGACTAAATAAAATCTAGTCATCTAGTTTGCCGGTCGTCAGCGATAACCCCACCACATTTACTTATTCCCTACGTTTTGCATCACACGTCAAATTTTGAATACTGGCTGATTAATTTGTATCATTCTTTTGTTTTGAATTCACATTAAATCTTATTTTCGTTCTTTTAACGTGAAAT
This sequence comes from Agriotes lineatus, assembly GCA_940337035.1. Lineage (NCBI taxonomy): Eukaryota > Metazoa > Arthropoda > Insecta > Coleoptera > Elateridae > Agriotes > Agriotes lineatus. The sequence goes on along the minus strand of OW679196.1, from coordinate 35,258,866 downwards.
GTATCAATTTGGCTTTGATTCAACAAGTTTTCCTTTAAAACGGTTAACAATTGCTAGTACCCTATTAATGTCTTTTTTTTAGATATTGGACATACAGCCGGGTCTGCTGGTAAATGTATAAATAATTGACTGTATAAATAACTTGTACACTTGCGCTTGGTAGATGTAAAATTTGCCTTTGTTAGTGTCATCTTCTGTTTTGATATGTAACAGTTACTAGAGAACACCTTCAATTAATTTCAATTTATTATAATTTTAGTTTCCATACAAAGCTCACTTGTATAGGGTTATACATGATCGATAAAATTATTTTGACTGTCAGAAGTGAAATCTGGCAATCCATTTTTTTTAAATTCGAAGATGGCTGCCACCGTTACGAAAAACTTTTTTTCTCCTTTTCGACGGTATAAGTAGGAGATATGTGATAGTGACAATAATAAAAAAAGACTCATAGTGACAGTAATGACAAAAAAACATGTAGTGATAGAGGAGCCGTCGAAGCCGATCTCGATAAAGTTATGTATAGTTGTAATTACCAATAATTAACAGTGCCATGTATAGCGTTTTTTATGTTGATCTGGCAATACACTCTATATTAAAAAAAAGAACTTTCAAAAATAATGCAAACCAATTTTTGTACAAATTTTACACATCGATCTGAGGAATTTTAATAAAATATATAAATGCTGAACTTTTCAGTTAAACATAATTTATTTTCTACTTAAATACTCCTGGATGCGCTACATTGCGCTCGCGCCAACTGCTGTGGCATCCAACCGCATGATTGTAACTGATGTGCAGTAAATTTATAGCTATTTAACGCTCTCTGGTATGACAGTGCATAATCAATGCCATAAAATCGGTGCTCTTTTTGTCTTTGTATGTATGTATATATGTATGTATCTTTGTTGGCTATCTCCTCCAAAGATACTGGACCGATTAAATTGTATGATAGTGTAACGACCTTCGAGACGTATCGCTTGCAGACAGATGAGTCTGCTTCCAGATCATTCGAGAACGACATCAGTGATTAATGCGCGCGACACGTCAGCGTTGCTGGAATAATCGAGTGAGATCTCGACGCTTATATATAAGCAAGCACTGCGGGAAATACAGGCAGTTCGAATCTAGCTTTGAAGTGCACGAAGCGTGCCATAAAAATCATTCGTGTTTAAGTCGTGTGAAAACAAATAAAGTGTATTTGTTGTTAGAAATTGTTCCTGTTAGTGTATAACTAATTTGTGTTCCGTATTAATAGTTCTTGTGTTTTTGTAAATCGTAAGTTAAATTGCTGTAAATAAATGCTTATAACAAGAAGCGCCGTATAATTTTTAATAGCCCAGAAGATAAATCGCAACATTTGGCGTCAACAAGTACCGATAAACGACAGTCAGATAATAAATTTAAGTGTGTGTTGTGCATGCCTGAGACGAGATCCCAAGCAGCAAGATGGAGGCCCAATTAAGCCAACTTTTCCAGTTGATGCAAGTTGGCCAGGATAAGGCAGAAAAGGCCCAAGAGAAGGCAGAAAAGGCGCAAGAGGAATTGAAAGCCGGCCAAAAGCAGGCAGAAAAAGCACAAGGGGATCTTAAGGAAGAATTGAAAGCCGGCCAAAAGAAGGCAGAAAAAGCACAAGAGGATCTTAAGGAACAGCCGAAAGCTGGGCAGGAAGTACTTAAAGAAGAGCTGAGAGCCGCGCAAGAGGATCTTAAAGATGAACTTAAGGAAGAGCTGAAAGCCGCGCAAGAAAAAGTAGTCCAAAAACTTGAGGAAGGACTGAAAGCGAGCCATGACGAGTTGGCAGAGGAAATCAGAGATATTCAGGAGGAAATGGAGAGAAAGGTAACCAGATTTCAAGGTGACGTACTGGAGCTGCAGGAACAGGTTACCAAGTTACTAAGTGGCCAAGGCCAACCAATTCCCTCTGAATCTGCTGGCTTCTATCCTTCTCTTGCAATAAATCAGCCTACCTTATCGCGAGTTGATACCCCTCAGGTTGCTCCTTTCCAAGATACTGCCCCAGTGAGACCCGCAACATCCGGATTGCATATGAAACTGTCCTCTTACGATTGGAAAACGCCATGGTCAACATACTTGAAGCAATTTGAAGCCGCAGCCGTCGCTAATGGTTGGGGAGAGGCAGACAAAGCGACCGCATTGATTCTGACATTGCGAGGGGATGCCCTGAACATTCTGCAAATGGTTCCAGAAAATCAGCAGAAGGACTTTCAGCAATTGGTGAATCGTCTGGAACGGCGTTATGGCGATAGTCATCTTCAGCATGTGCCTAGTTGAAGAACCGAATTCAGAAGTCGGGGAATACTCTGCAAGAACTTGAGGCCGACGTTGCTCGATTGGTTCGGCTCGCGTATCCATCGGCGCCGGAGGACTTCCTGGAGCAGCTAGCCGTCCAAATATTCATAAATGGAATGTAAGACGCCGATACTCAGCAAGCGGTACGTCTGGGGCGCCATAGGAGACTGGGAGAGGCCTTAGCCCATGCGTTGGAAGTTGAAGCGGCAAGGAGTGCCTCCAGAGAACATGGTTGTGTCCGCGGTGTCGCTACGACAGAAATGGTGCCTGAATCCATGGAGGACAGGCTGCGACGACTCATAAAGCAGGAGACGAGGGAGAAGGAACCCCGTTGCTGGAGCTGTGGAGAGATGGGTCATCTTAGGGCTCGCTGTCCGAAGAAAGGAGTCCGAGCGTCTGACGAGCCGTCGGAAAACTAATACGGAACAAGAAGGGGCGAGAGTCGATTCGTGATTGCCATGCCCCGAAGATTTCCATCCATGTGTCGTCCGTGCAACGCCAGCCTGATAGCCTCTTCATTGATGGGAGAATAAATGGAAGAGTTCGGTCTCTGCTGTTGAATACTGGAGCGACGAAGTCCATCGCCAGGTCTGACATAATACGGGACGAGGGTCAGCTGCTGTCCACCAGGACACGCCTTCGCAGTGCCACGAGAGGCGCAGTGACCACACATGGGGAAATGGATTTGACATTGAAGATTGGGAATCAAACCCTCAAGCATCGGGTCCTGATTGCTGACATTGCGGACGAGTTCATCCTGGGAATGGATGTTATGAATAAGTGTAGATTCACTTTAGACCTGGGACGCGGGGTGTTGCACGTGGGCGGGGAGAAGCTTTCCCTACACCCAAGAAAATAGATCGCAGTACCAGCGGTATTAGCGGAAGGTGTTACTCTGCCGGGAAGAACCGAGAGGCTCGTGGATGCATACCTGGATGGCGATCTCCGGGGCAACGTAGTGCGCATGATTGAACCCAATTATGACAAGGAGCTCCCTCATGGTATCCTGGTTGGAAAGACGTTGGTAAAGACTGGGTTTAAGGTCCCAATAAGAATGATGAATGTCAACAGGTAACCTGCAACCGTCAGGAGAAACACAATCCTGGGAAGGTGCACACCGGTCTCCGCCGTTGTCAGCACGATTACTAGTGACAGCGGTAGCAAGGCGAAGGGCTACCCAAAGGCATTAATTAACACCGTGATGTCTACTTGCAAGGGCGTGAGCCAACAAGAACGGAAGAAAATTGAAGATCTGGTGGCCCGGTACCAAGACATCTTCGAGTGCGGAGATCATCCCAGCCGCCGTACCGACGCGACGTAGTTAAACATAAAATTAATACTGGGGATGCTCAACCGATACGCCAACATCCAAGAAGGTTGCCCCTCGGCAAACGGGAAGAAGCTGACAAGATTGTCCAGGATATGCGAAACCAAGGGATCATCGAACCGTCCAGTACCCAGTGAGCCTCCCCTGTGGTTCTTGTCAAGAAGAAGGATGGCTCAACGAGGTTCTGTGTTGACTACCGGCAGCTGAATCTTGTAACCAAGAAAGACAGCTACCCTCTGCCACGAATCGATGATACCCTAGACACGCTCTCCGGTTCTCAATGGTTCTCGACGCTCGACTTGAAGAGCGGTTATTGGCAAGTCGGAATGGAACCTGCGGACAGGGAGAAGACTGCATTTACTATCGGAACTGGGCTATGGCAGTTCTCCGTTATGCCGTTCGGTTTGTGCAATGCCCCGACACGTTTGAGAGGCTGATGGACATCGTCCTAAAGGGTCTATCTTGGCAGACCTGCCCGATATACTTGGACGACATCATAGTGGTGGGTCGATCCTTCAACAAGCATCTGAAAAACCTGGAGGAAGTGTTCGGTAGACTGCGAAATGCCAACCTACGATGAAGTCCAAGGAAGTGCCACATCTTCCAGAAGGAGGTACAGTACTTGGGGCACGTCGTATCCCGCCCGGGAGTAGCAGTAGATCCGAGTAACGCGAAGGCAGTACAGGATTGGCCAATCCCGAAGGATAAGCATGAACTGCCAAGCTTCCTGGGCCTCTGTACTTACTACCGACGGTTTGTGCTGGGCTTTGCAAACATTGTAAAACCGGTAACTCGTCTAACGGAAGAGGGACGACAGTTCGAATAGAGTGCTGAGTGCGCGAAAACCTTCGAGACGCTCAAGACTGCCTTAACCAGTTTACCTGTGCTTTGCTATCCACGTCAGGAAGGCCAGTTTATCCTCGATACTGACGCTAGCAATGTTGGAATAGGTGGTGTTCTGTCCCAGGTCCAAGATGGACAAGAGAAAGTCCTGGCATATTTCAGCAAGGACCTGTCCAAGCCAGAGCGGAATTATTGCGTAACCAGGAGGGAGCTTCTGGCAGTCGTCAAGTCCGTGGAGGATTTTTATAAATATCTTTATGGCAGAAGATTCCTGCTGAGGACCGGCCATGCTGCTCTAAGATGGCTACTGCAGTTCAAGAACCCTGAAGAACAGGTGGCTAGGTGGATCGAGCGCCTACAAGAGTACGACTTTGAAATAAATCATCGACCTACCACAGCCCACCGCAACGCCGATTCGTTATCCAGGAGGCCCTGCCCTGAAGACTGCGGCCACTGTTCGAAGCTGGAGATTCGTGCGCTACCCATCAATCGTACCACTGTAGTCGACGACTCGTGGGAGCTAGACGAGTTGCAGAACAGCCAGGACAACGACCCCGACTTAGGCACGGTTATAGCCTAGAAGCGAGATGGCCGTCGACCTACCTGGCAGAAGGTCTCCGCCACCAACTCAACGGTGAAGACCTATTAGGCGCAATAGGACTCCTTGCAGCTGGACAACAACGTCCTGGCCAGAATCTTGAAAGATGAGGACGGTAGGGTAACGAGATCACAATTGATGGTTCCAAGAAGTAGAGTGGCCGAGGTTCTGCGCCACTTGCATGATGACTTCTCTGTGGGACACTTTGGATTGAAGAAGACGTTGCAGAAGGTCCGAGACCGGTTCTATTGGGCGAGCTGCAAAGATGACGTCCGAGAGTGGTGCCGGAGGTGCGAAGCCTGCGCTATGGGAAAGGGACCGGTTGGAAGACGTAGAGTTCCAATGCGGCAGTACAACGTCGGTAGTCCGTTCGAGAGGATAGCCATTGACATCGCTGGACCATTCCCCGAAGCCGAATCGGGAAATAAATACATCCTGGTGTGCGGTGTCCGAAGCGTACGCCGTTCCGAATTAAGAGGCCGCTACTGTCGCTGATGTTCTGGTGAAGGAGTGCTTCAGACGTTTTGGAGTCCCCCTGGAGTTACATTCCGACCAGTGCCGGAATTTCGAGTCTGGACTGTTCCAGAAAGTTTACAAGCTACTGGGGATACACAAGACCCGGACCACTGCCATCCATCCTCAATCGGACGTCATGGTGGAAAGGATAAACCGAGCCATGGGGAAGCATTAGTTCAAGGTGGTTTTCGAGCATCAGCGTGACTGGGACCAGTACATTCACCTGTTCCTGATGGCCTACAGATCGGCAGTACAAGAGACAACCATTCACACCCCAGCCACGGTACTCTTTGGGCACAAGCTGTGATTGCCATGTGACCTCAAATTTGGAAGAAAGCCTGGCGAAGAAACGGCCGGCGAGGACTACGTGGGGAACCTGAAAAAGAGGATGGAAGAAATCCACGACGCCGTACGCCAAAACATTCAGGGTGCAAGCGAGCGAATGAAGGACCGATATGATGCCCGCGCTGAGGCAGGTGGTTTCCAGTCTGGCGATTTAGTACGGCCTCATAACCCCCAGAGACATCTGGGTCTCTCCCCCAAGCTCCAAAGGAACTGGGCGGGCCCCTACACTGTAGTTGCTAGACTGAATGACGTGGTATACCGAATCCAGAAACCTCCTCCAGGAAAGTGCAGGGTGGTGCACTTCAATCGGTTGGGCCCATATTGCGGAACTATTGAGGAGGTCGAGGTTGTCAGGGAGCAACCCCTGAGACAACTAGAGACCGGAGGTACCTCCTTCCACGAGTTGATGGCCGCTTATGGGGGTACGAGGTGCAGCGTGACCTGTTACACACGCTGCGGCGGTATTCACTGGCACACTGCGTCGCCCAGGACGTCCGGATGTCTAGGGGGATCGCCGTTGCCTTCCGGGAGAAGTTTGGCCGGTTAGACCAGCTGCGAGAGTAGGCACCTCAGGTTGGCAGAACTTTGCGGCTGTAGGAAGGCAATAGCTCCATTTATTACCTGGTGGCGAAAAGGTTGTCGTACGAAAAACCTAGTTACCAGGAACTCTGGTCTGCTCTTTTGGACCTTAAGGAGCAGATGGTGAAGAACGGCGAAACCCGGCTAGCGGTGCCGAAATTAGGATGTGGCATGGATTCGTTGGACTGGAGGATTGTACGCAGCATGCTGGAAGTGGACTTCGACCGGACCGGCATCCAGATCGAGGTCTGCTGGTACAGCCCGTTGCGAAGCATTGAGCCCACGGTGGACTGCTACTTCTTCAACCAGTCCGTGTGCAAGAAGGGCACCGCCTGCAAATACCGCCATCGAACCCCCACAAGAGCGAAAGGACAAGCCCCGTTGCAACTCGTTCTAGGATAGAACGACCTAAGGTGGGGACAGTGTAACGAGCTTCGAGGCGGATCGCGTGCAGACATATGAGTCAGCTTTCATATCATTCGAGAACGACCTCAGTAATTAATGCGCGCGACACGTCAGTGTTGCTGGAATAATCGAGTGAGATCTCGACGCTTCCGGAATGAATCACCCAGCAATATATTGAGATGGTATTGAACCCGCTACTCAACCCTGCTTGCAACACAACAAATAAGTAAAACAAGTCAGATAGGACAGAGTTGGGGTAGTTCATGCAACTTCAAAATTGAAAGTAAATTTTAATCCGTAATTACATTTTCAAAGAATCGCTGGTAGTAATGAGTTTATTTGAGTATAGACGGTAAAGGGCAGAGCTCGTTTTTCATAGATTGGAATCGATCATTCTAAATTAGCCAAAAATAAGAGGTTTTTGCAAAGTTAAAGCCGAACCAAAATAAATAGAACTGTCACAGAAAGGTTTCGAACATGTGCGTGTTAATTGAAGCTTAGATGTCAGAATAATTAAATAGGATATGTTTATGAGCATTTTAAATAAAGGTAATTGAAGCAGAATTATGATAATACGTTGCAATGAGCATGAACCAAACAGAACCGGGTAATTATAATTATGGGACAGCAATATTCGAAAATTTGGAGAAAAGCAAACAGTTAAGAAAATTACAAGAAATGGACACATCAGGATGTGAAACAAAATTGGTGATTAAACAAACAAGTCAGTGAAATTACGTGAGTGATAAGGACAATTTACATAACATAAAGTGAGTGGCGCTATGACACAGTTTAAAACCAAAATTAAAAGAACAATATTTTAGAAATAAGAATTTTTGTACATAATTCTAATTATAAGAAATATTAGAATAAGAAGTTATTGTATTGTATTTGGCCAATTTCCGTTTTGTATAACTTAGATAGGCAATTGTTATTAACCACCAACATCCAGAGACAATTGAATAAAATTATTGAATAACAACCAGTTTTGTGCTCTCTGAAATTTACATGTTTTACCTAGTAAATCATTAATTTTATGGATAAAAAGTACACCTGTGGCTCAAGAATTTGTCAGTGCACTTGTGAGAATGTGGGGAACATTTTCCCTCACCAAAAATAATTTTTCATTGTGACCACATCCCGAGGACATCGGGGAAGCCAACGCAGTTCCCGAACATCATCCAGAGCACATTTTGAATATCTGAGCCCAAGATTTCAGCAGCAGTATACCAGCACAGCGTATAGGAGGCCCCCACAACGCCAGCAGCACCGCAGAACCCCGCATCCGGCAGATTTCACCAGGAGCTGCAGTCCGAATGAGCTGCTGCAGCTTTCATCGACAAGCTACTAAATTTTACTAAAAGTAAAGGTGTTAGCAACCGGAAATTCGCATGAATACTAGAGCAAACCTTCATGAACGAGACCCATAATCAAGTTTGAGGTTATGTTGATCCCATAGCGACTCTCCAAAAAAACAATTTAATGTTGTAATAACGAAGTGGACGTTTTTGCCTGCAAACAAATGAGAATCAGTGACGCTAAGAGCGCGATAATTCAAAATTTACCTGATAAATCGCTCATAAAACACCTTTTATTAGCTTAAATCACAAAAACGAAACACTAACCAAAATAAACCGATTTGTGCTATGAGTTTGACAGAAATAGCGTCTGCGCGCTAGAGTTAAATTTATATTTCAGTGGCGTATCACACGAGTTTAATATTAACGTATCAGGAAACCCAGCTTTGAGGTAAGAGTCATCTTGCCTACCGAGGTAGCTTCTGTAAGATTAAATTGCAGATGGATGAAGTATACTAAAGGGCACAATACTATTTACTTTATAAATAATTAACGAACCCAGTGAGTATTTTTAGTCGAAATTTGACCTAAATAAAACAATATTTGCAGGTAGTGGTAATTGCTATTTATTTTATCATCTTCATTATAATATTACAACACAAAACAAACCATTGCAATATAAGCAAGCACAGCGAGAAAAACAAGCAGTCCGAATCTAGCTTTGAAGTGCGCGAAGCTTGCCATATAAATCATTCGTGTTGAAGTCGTGTGTAAATAAATAAAGTGTATTTGTTCTTAGAAATAGTTCCTGTTAGTGTATAAATAATTTGTGTTCCGTATTAATAGTTCTTGTGTTTTTGTAAATCGTTAAGTTAAATTGGTGTAAATAAATGCTTAAAACAAGAAGCGGCGTATAATTTTTAATAGCCCAGAAGATAAATCGTAATAGCTTAAAATTTTGCTAATTTTTAGACTTAGATTGTAGGCCAGTTTTTATGAACAACCATTTTACAATAGGTGGCGCTGGGGTCGAGATATTTCGATAAATTGTATTTATCGTCAGATTTGGCTCATATTCAGAATATATGTTAGTTACGTGAAAAAAAAGTATTTTACAAGAAATGGACCCGGTCAGTGTCGCTGAACTCGAGATATTTATGGTCTGATTTGGCTCATATTCAGAAGATGTGTGTGCAAAAACAAATTATTTTTGGACAGAACAACGTTTGCCCGGTCTGCTAGTAGTTACATAAAAAACAATTCCTACTTTTTCAGTTAATTGTGTTGCTATAAGTAACATTTCTTAAATGTTCAGTTTACGTTATTTAAATATTGTCAAATTCGTGAGAAGTACTTGTACGCTTTTCTTCTGAATACGAGTGTACATGTATTTCAAAATCACATTTTATGTTACAATAACATAATCAATGCAAAAAAGTGGACCTGAATTATTGTAACAAATATAAATTGGGTAACAAACACAACCTATCTAAAAAATGTATCAAATTAAACTAAAATAAATATAATTATTTAATACTTTTTTATGTAAACACATTTTGTATACTTATAACATAAAAGCTAATTTTATATATAGGGAGATCAAAAATGAACTTGATCTCAGAAGCCAAAACCGGCCTAATCTGCAGCATGCTTTTTGTTGACATAGAACTGTCACACTTTTTTGAAGTTTAAAAGTTCAACATCTTTTTTAACTTATCACATTGCTATTTTCATATTACCTACCAATTCAATCTATAAATTTGGTTTAAATTGCATATTTTTGCATTTTTTTTAGCTTAGACAGTGTTAAATTCGCATGAACTAATAATACAGTTAATTGTAGTTCAAATGTAGTTCTATAAAGTGCAGTGTAGATTGTGGTCATTAACTTCATGAGCTCCCGCGATTAATTTTGTTTGTGATCGCTCTGTACATATTTTTGAAAATCTTAATAAAACACATAAAGACCTGATATCATACACTTAGTTAATGTTGAGACGTGACAAGCGCAGTCTTCATGGTTCTTGGCTTATTTAGTTTTTGAAGCATATAATGGAATTTATTTAATTTCATAAAAGATAGAAACTAAAAAAAGAAAGCAAAATATAGGTGGAGGTAGTATTCTATAATTACTTTATTTCTAGAAATATTAATTAACTAAATCACTCACAAACGCCTGTTTACAAAACGTTAATTATAAGTCGAGATCGCATTTGTAGACTTAAAAGCGCTCAACAATAGGCAGGTAAAGAGGCACTGAAAATCAAATACATATGCTCAAAGTAGGCAATACAGTCATTAATCATTATAGGTACCTACTCAAGGAAATAAGCATCATTAAATATTTAGACAGTTGTAAATACAAAAGTAGGTAGTATTGTGCACATATTGGTAGTGCAGAATTAATTGCACTTAATGCCGAATACATGTACAGCTTGCATTTTGTGCTAAATGCAAATTTCCATTCGTGTTCAGCTCCGACGCCATGCTCACGAATGACGTGACGTCAGTTAGCGTCCTTCGGAGTTTTGGATACGAGTCGGCAGAATGGGAATCGGCGTTTTGGACGAATTATCAGTTCGGCGTTTTGGACAGTCTCCAAAGATTTGGGCAATTCTTCCAATAATGGTTGTTATACTTACATTACTATTGACGTCCTTTATATTAGTAAAACAACATTTTACGGCCTCTTTTGTTTTACTGACACTCTGCTTCTTTGAGGAATTTTACTATGCGTTAGTGACCTTTACCGAAGTGTCAATTTGACGATCGCGGCGACCTTGCTTTTCACACTAGGTATATTTTGTAACTAAACTGTTGTACTCTGTTAATAGTTATTTACTATACAAGTGGGATAACAGCATCATTAATATACGTGTGTGTAAGCACACAAGTATATTAATGATGCATTATCACACATGTATTGTACAAAATTTTATCTACGACTGCCTAAAATTGAGAAAAGTGCATTAAGAGAAATGTCAGATGTCATTTTCAAAAATATTTTAGTAGGCAAATGTCATTATGTCATTCATTTGACACTATTTTAGTTACGTAATGAAGTCATTAGAGAGTTTGAGCACTTCGACGTTAAACTTCCCGTTAACGATAAAGTCACGTGACTAGTAACGATAGACTTTTAAGATTACGGGAGGGTTTCATTTTAAAGAGTTTGAGCACAACAACAACAAACGGTATGTGAACATAACCTCGCAATCTGGCAAATATTAAAAGGTTGTAGTATACTTCTCCAATTTGTTAATTATTGTAAAGTAAACACAAGGAGCAGTAATTACCTAAATAACATAACTATTACAAGAAATTAGGCATCGTAACGCAACCTCACAAACCAATTTAGCGTTTACGGTAAACCTCTACGCTATTGCCTTAAAATAGCGTTAGCGTATAACGTACAAGGTGCTCAAACTCTCTATTACACAACTCAGTTGCGTAATGAAACCATTACATAACTGAGTGGTGTAATGAGCTTCATTACCTAACTGAAATAGTGTCAAATGAGTGACGCAATGCGTTACTTATCCCACTGGAGTAGATAAAATAATATAAGTACAACGCCCATCTTGAATCATCAAGCAAACAATAGACTATATGTCCACTTTTATTACAAAAAGTTAGTTATCTCATTATTTCACTGAGTTAAATAATTTCATTATTTTATTGAGTTAGATAATGGAGTTCATTACCTAACTCACATGAGTGAAATAAAGTGTCTATTAACTAACGAAATTAGAAAAACAATTGTTTCTTCAAGCGGCAGTAAAATGTAACATATACTGCTTGATTGATGATGCTAAACTGTCACTTCATTGCCACGGCATCTGAAACACTTTATCGGCCGATGACGACTTTATCTGTCGCGCGTCAGAGGCAGATAATAGATATTTATGCATTAAGGGAGATATGAATATGTTTTTCCCTGAGGTTGGCATGTGTTACAGACCGAGGGCTCTGGCCGAGGGTAAAATATCTCCCGTGGTGCATACAATATTTTATTTACTAGCATATTAGTAACAATAGTATGACATTTCAAAATGTCATAATGAAATTTAAAATTAGAATATTTAAGTAACATCAAGGGTTGCCTCAATGTATGGTTGCTAAGACATGGCCTATAGTTGCATGACAGGTCCCTTGGGAGTTATGAGTAGCTTTTCATATTTTGTTTCTATGACGAAAATGTACAATATCACGTTGCTAGTAAATAAAGTTATTATCTGCCGCTGACAACTTTATCTCCCGTTCGTCAGCAGCAGATAATATTATCAAGTAATTTTCTTCGAATTTTGTTCACAAAGTTGTAAATAATTCGTTATAAAAACGTTTGAAGACAAAACACTATATGCGATTCGGAGCAAAAGTATCTTTATGTGGCTCGGCTGTACTTATCTGCCTCGCAAGCTCGGCAGATAACCCGTCCAACCACGCTACATAAAGTATAACTTTTGCTCGTAATAACATAATATACTACTTCCTACTCGCTGATTGAAAGTTCTTTTTTTATAACATTTGGAGGCGCTCTATGATCGGGTTGCAAATGATATACTCGGTGTAACCAGTTCTATTTTTTTACACATGTAAATGAAAGTAGATATTTTCGCAATAGTACCTGCTTACCCTATGTGAAAGTCACAATTTTCCCAACTTAGTGACGAAAGAGCAACGCAATGGAAATGAAAAAGCAGCCAATGCCGTATGAATAATATGTTGGTGGCACTGTAAGTCTATGTCAAATTTGAGGTTATCAGGTTAGGTTTTGCGTCAGTTTTGACATAGACTGACGCAAAACCTAACCTGCTAACCTCGAATTTGACATAGACTAGTGTATGCAGTCGGAGTTTTGTCCTGAGCCAATTCAGAGTACTTAGGTGTTCTAAATATCAACAACTGGGTTTTTTATTTTACCTTATTTCACGAGTAATTAATTATTTGACATTATATAACCACTTATATTACAAGGAAGTGTTATGGTCATAAATGATTCAGGTTTCTCTTTTTCTTCTATTTATTTCTACTTTCATTGAGTAGGCCGTTTGCACCTAAGTAGATTAAAGGCGTAACAAGTGATTGATTATGGCGGTGACGTTTGCGAATTAGTTATTGTTTTGTGGTTTGCGATTGGATCGTACGTACTTGCGATGGTGTTTTAATACAGTTGTCCATAGCTGCTTTCGAATTGAGTGCAACTAGCACTGATGCAATTGACTCTGGGGTGAATTACTCTGGAGTGAGTTGCTTTGTAATTCGAACAGACGTTAGGTTACTCTCGCGTAAAATACATAACCTAACTAATTTGCTTTTGAATTGAACGTTTAAAATAAGGGCGGTATATACAGACTGCTCTCAAAATAGATTTCAAGAACTTAATTCGTAGTTAATTCTGTTAATTACAGTAAATTGAGACTCGGATTCATCCAAAAGGCGTTTAAATCTGACAGCTGATTCTAAATAACGCAACAGCGCATGTCAGGGCTTGTTGCACCTCAAATTTTCATGGGGCTTAAGGGGGCAGGGGAAGGAAGACTAGCGTTAGTTACTCCAAAAATTATGTTGTAATTCGAACGCGAGGTAACTTGCTCTGGTGCACTCCAGAGTACTCTAATGTGTAATGCGAAAGCAGCTAATATTAGGCATTTGCGAAAATTACACCGTGAGATATCTGCCATTTAGCAATCGCTAGTCAGTTATGTGTCGGTAGCCAAATTTGACTAAAAAATTTTAGACCGGATATGCGGTATATCTGTAACAACTTAAAATGTGCTAAAGTGGATGTTTACCGGCATAATTCGTCTGTCACAAACTTATTCATCGGATGCGCTACATATATCTGGTAGATTTGGTAAAATTTTCAAACCCTCCAGGTTTGGGTAGTAATCGCTTGCATTTTCGACCACGTTTGGTAGGTACGTGTATAGTAATTAGTAGTTCGAGCAATATTTGTAAATGTCTATATTTGAGTAGGCAACCGTTTAAACGTGAATATTCTCTTCTTTCAGAACCACATCAAAACTTCAAGTGTGCCATCAGACATCACGATGCGGTCTTGTCTAATTCTACAAATTTGTGTCACAGGCTTCAGGTAAGCATATAAATAATTGCCACTTGAATATGGGAAAAGATTTTTAGCAGTCATAAAACTTCACTCATTCGAAGGTACAGCAGAAATGCGAATTAAGCTTTACATTCATTTTATATTCTCTGTCGTTTGTGAACCGGTTAATTGTAATTCTTAAAATAACTGGTTGATTAATTAGATTATTCTCCTCACATTTATATTAACATAGAGCGCACAATTTGAAGAAGGTACTCCAGATTAATATCTGATACACCAATAAAATAGCTTTTACTAGTAACTATTATTATGCAAACAAAATAATAATTCAAGGAACAAAATATGGTAATCTTGTATTGTACGACACTACCGATGAACTACTGTTCCTAGAGTCAGTAATCTTGTAGGGAGGGAGCGCTAACAGGTCAAATACTTTACACTGTTGCCAGACCTTTGTTTGTTTACTTCTGTGCAGTTTAGGTCACCGAGAGGTAAACAAACCGATCGGCACGACTCGGGTCAGAATATGCGTACTACGTTATCACGCTACCAGACATTATTATCCGCGTGTACGGGTTTGCAGTAAAATTATTTAAAAATTGCAGTAATAACTGATAACCCCTAATATATCTTATTATTTCTAAACAATTCAAAAAGGCAAAATTCTTTCGTAACTCCTTAGATGCTCGACTTTTAATAAACTTCCATCTTCATTTAAAAATCTTAACGACAGAAAATTTAAATCAATAATAAAACAGCTACTAATTCATAATTGTTTCTACTCTGTGGATATTTTTAGACTCTATAATCTTGGATGTAACATCATAAACTTTGTGTTTATGGACTGTGATATTTTGTATTATTTATTGCAATCTAGGATTAAGTTTACTTAAATGGATTATGTGTTTTATGTACTTACTCTTGTTATTGTACTGTTATGACTTGCTAGTAACATATTATATGTAACGTAGTCAAATAAATGTATTGTTATTATTATTAATAATAATGGTGAGGCACTAACACCCCATGAAGGAGCTTGGCCTGCAAGGCGGAAGGTTAGAGCTTCCGTATCCTCGCTCTCACACCCGACTGTCGCGTGTCAAATTCATGACACGTGGTGATGTGGTGAGCACCACGCATTAGACAGCCGCATTATTACCCCTTGTTCTTTCGAACGCAGGTTCCCAATTATTTAAAGCGACTGGGTAGGCCGCCCGCCAGGCATCGATCTGGGATTTGAACTCCAGACTTCCGCGCCGCAGTCCGATGCTCTAACCATCTGAGCCACGCTGGCGTTTTATTTTTTATTATAACTGAAATAAAATTACATCTGTTGGAAAATGGAAGAGGAAGATACAGAGGTGTGTAGGGTAGAAATAAAATCTACTGTATTTGTAACTAAACCTTCAAACAGTACAAAGTTTATTATTGAATATAAAAAAGTGGCCGACATGTAACTACAAAACTTAAAGTAAATTGTTTATAAAAAAGCGTAGATTTACAAAAAATAAATTGAATTGTTAATAAAACTGTGCATACATGTAACTTCAAAAATTAAAGTAAATTGTTTATAAAAAAACGTGATGTATTTAAAATCTATTCACCAGCTATTTACATGAATTTCTATGGGGTAATAAGAACAATTTTACCAATCTCTTTTCTAAATTGTTATTATGTATTCGCGAACAGTATCCTATTTAATTTTTACTTCCTTTTACGATAAAGGAAGTATTGGATTCACAACAAAAATTCTAAATTGAGTTTTCAACAGATCTTCACGTTTTAGAATTCCCTGAACCCAAAAAATATGTTTTTGTTCATTGGTCTGTCTGTCTGTGAACAGAATATCTCAAAAACGAAAAGAAGTATGGCGTTGAAACTTCATATACATACAAGTTTTGTGTATTATCTAGATGCGACAGCAAGCTTTTTAAGAAAATAACATAACCGGAAGTATGGTGTTTACTTTGTGATTTTTCAGTTTTTTCGATTTTTTCAAAAACGGCTTAAACGATTTTTTTCAAACTTTACGTTTTTATTACATTTTTAATGTAAATTGATGTGAGATAAGTGAGTTTCCAATTGAATACCTTTAAAATGGGTTTCTTTTGTTTGTTTCCTATTTTTTTATTAACTTTTTTTAACTCGTATTTTAAATAGAACACCCGGTATATTATTACATTTTTTGAATTCAGCTTAAAATTTTAGAGAAAATTTGTCTGCTCAAATAACGCTCTATTTTGTACAGCTTCTGTAGAATTTGTAATTTTTGACAATTTTACACAAATGCTTCAAAATTAAAACAAAATGTTTGGCGAATTATAAAATGCCTGTAAAAGAAAGTTGTGTGCGTATATCACACCAGATTTTTATACAAGAAATGTTAGTTGCATGAAAAACCCAAGAAAATAAAGTCTAAATAAATATGGCTTTTCATTAAGTACATATTTTTTTATAATCAAATTTATGTCCGTTACAAAATTTTAATAAAATAATTTATAGGGGTTGCTAATATCACTTATCAGCTTATTTTAAGTACTACTTAATTATTAAGAATTAAAAACTTTTATTTATTGATCATATCTGTCAGAAGCATGTTAATCTGGTCACCAATATTTAATAAATGGTCTAACGTTTTCATGACATTTTCTGGTCAAAAAGATGTAAAAAGTAATGTAAAACCTACAAAATAAACACACGTCTCTACGTTTTGGAATGCTCTATCCTCCCTTTATGTATAGAAACAGCAGCTGTTCTCTCCCTTGTTTTACAGAGAACTGTTGAAATGGTATGTCACCATCTGTGGGTGACTGATTATCTTCACAGTCAACTGTGATTAAATATCCAGTAGATGTACAGATTTAAGAGAAGTTATTATCAGATGGTAAGATGCCATAGTAATGGCGTTTAAATCGATTTGGACGTCGCTCAAGGCTTGCGGCCAATCGTATTCAAAAAAGTAGTACAGCTGTGTATCATCAGTATACAAGACGAACTGATGTTTATTCAAGACTAACGATTTTTTTTGAACAAAATCATGATTAGAATGTAGAAATGCTTATAGGCGATACAAACTGTAACATTTAGATAATGAGAACCCGATGGCAATACACATAAATAACTACATATCTACTCTAGCCCTCCATGGATATAGACCATATATAAACGGAGACACACGATTAGATACCTTAACATGGATTGATCATATATTTATAAAAAAACGTTAAAAATAAATAAATATATATATATATATAATTAGAACCTTTTCTACTGTTAAGTGTAAAGGTCCCGAGTGGTGTAGCTTGAACAAGCGTCCACGTTCGATCAGCAGAGTTAAGCAACGCTGTCTCTGGTCAGAACTTGGATGGGAGTTCCACGGCTGCATCTCTCGGTGCCTCGTGGTACGGCTATCACGGAAAATAGTTGGTCCCGGCGGTCATACAACATCATGACAGTCGTTAGTGGGGTTGGAAGTCCTCATAACTGCACAGCGACGCCTATAATTGGCTTAACGGCTGTTGGCTGAGTGCGAATTAAATTAAAAATTAAAATTAAAATTAAATTAAAAAATTAAAAATTAAAAATTAAAATTTAAATTTAAAAAAAATTATAGCCTCTAGTCTGTATTGTACACAAGCTTTTTCCATTGCCTTTTGTTCTTCGCCAGTTTTGCAGCTTCTTTCCACTTAATGCTTCTTTTCTTTAGTAACTCTGCTATTGCTCCATCCCATGTTTTCTTGGGCCTACCTCTACCTTTCTTTCCTTGTGTCTTCGCTTCTCATATGCGTCTCACTTGCCTTTCTTCGCTCAGCCTTATTAGATGGCCAAAATAAAAGACTTAATATACAGTACTTTCATAATAAATGATGACCTTACATATCATCATCCTGTTATGCTAAATATTACAGATAAAGAAAACAAACTTCAGAATGACTATTTTGAAAATACAGCCACCAGGCTACAAAAAATTAAATCAAATTTTATCTCAAACGGACTGGCAAAATTTGTTACACACTAATGACCCAGAGCTAGCAACAAAAATTGTTATAGATGAGTTACTATCAATAATAGAAAAGTCAAAAATTATATCGACAAATAAGTGTATAAAAATAAAAAAATTAAAACCTTGGATTACACTAGGAATAATTACGTCAATTAAACATCGTGACAAAATTTTAAAAAAAACTTAATAAAAAAACATAATGTAACTAAGGAAATAGAATATAAGACTTACAGAAATAACTTAAACAAAATTATAACAAATACCAAAAATCATTATTACAAAACTAAAATTAATAAGAATTACAATAGTAATTTTTGTATTAAGTGCGCGAAATGAGTGTTATTTTATGGCGCGTGAGGATGTCAATTTTCGCCGAGACCGTTAGGTCGAGGCAGAAAAGTCATTCAAACGCGCCATAAAAACACGAATTTTGCCACGAAATACAAACGTTTTTTCTACAGTCGTCAAAAAAAGAATAAAAGATTCTCTGCAACAAAATCATACGTAGTATATAGCAAATAAGTAGAGTAATATTATTATGTACCTACGTAACGTTTTATATGTGTTGTAACTAAGGAAATGGTGTTCCAAAACCGGTTTTTCACTGCTAGCCGTGAAGAAATATTATTTTTTATTATACCTGCATCAGAATCGCCGTTTAAAGCACGCCTGAGCGTGCAAAAACAGGCGATTAAAGATCGCCGAGCTTTAAAGGTTGTCAAGGAAACGACTGAATGCAACAACGGACATGGACACGACAAAAACGTAAATAATTCTCGTAACTATAGTCGCAATATTATTATGCCCTCTCGATTTATCACGACAAAAATTATTTCTAAGTTTTTAGTGCGTAATTTATTTCCAGTATTGAAGGTATAATAAAAAATAGCGTAAAGTATTCGTGGATAACTGGTCTTTAAAACACTTGCTCAATTTCGAGCACTCCGGCTACGCCGTCGTGCTCGAAAACTCGCGCGTGTTTTAAAGACCTTGTTATCCACTCATACTTTAATATACTATTTTCACATGTTAAAAAAAGTTAAACTTTGCGTATCTATAGCGATGCATAAATGTCACGTTTTTTTGACGGCTGTAGAAAAAAATCTTTTCAAAATTTATGAAATCACATCAGATCCTACAAATGGAAATAATTGTAATAACAATAACGACATACAGATAGAAAATGGAAATAAAGAATCCTTCAATGATGATAAACAGATGGGGAACGATTGCAATATTATGCAACCTAACGAATTACACAAAATACTATTTTCATGTAATTCATCAATGTACTTAGAGCCGATATATAAGAATGAGTTAATAAAACATATCAATAGTCAAAAGAATAAACATAGAATTTTTACGTGGACGAGATTAACTTCGCTAACTACACGGGATACTGCTCGCGCAAGCACCCGATAAATTCTGCAAAAATGTTGGATTGGCGAAACTGGTTCCTCCAGATGAATTCATGGAGGTATGACTGGAAAAGATCCTCCGAAGTCCCAAACTGGCGACGGATTTTGCGTTTGGCAAGCATCCACAGATTTTCGATATTCTGTGTATGAGTCATCCGGGTCCACAAAATTATCTTCGTGGACGACAACCTTGTGCTCATACATACCTCCGCCAATTTGGTTAACCCGGTTGTAGGCCCTCCAGCCATCAGATACAATTATAGATCCGGGAAGAATATACCTAAATATGGACATTCAAACTGTTTTAAAATTTTAAAATTATTAAATATGACCGAACTCGTGGAGTTCTGTAATAGAAGCATGGACATGCAGATTACCTACAAAAAAATTCATAAAAATGTAACAGCCAAAAGTCATGCATCAAATAAAAGTAGGTATACATACGTTTGTATAACGTTTGACAATGTCTCTGCGTTTCTATTTTCTACCTCTACTAGAAAGCATTTCCCGGTGTTCCTCTCAATTCCGCCAAATACCCAGTGTCCATCCCGCCATTGCCCTCGATGGTATTTCCGATGGAAGAACTTACTTTCGTCAATCTCAACTATTTTGGAAGTGCCGTCTTCCTACAAGCCACCTATAATACCTGGATTGTCGATCAGGTATTGTTCGCACACTTCACGACAGAAGGAGCACCAATCCACCGTGGTATGGTTGGCGACTTCCCCTATTTGGGCCTCGTGCGCCATATTTTTCTGTGGCAAATCGTGCGACCAACCATATACTAACACAAGGATTTGCCACAACTTCAATCGGCTGAGGGCAAAGAAGGAATCCTTCCTGATGGTGACTGTTGTCTGGCATTGTCTACATTTCCACATGTATCCGTCGCAAACAGATGCTCGTTGAACAAACGACATTTCCACCTGGCAGCCCTCACACCGATGGGAATTGCGAATTAAACCTCGCATCGCCAGCCATTCTATGCATTGCAAATTGTTCTTAAGCACAACATCTGCAAGCGTGACGTTTTCATCGCGAATTTGATTTAGGGTCAAAAGCGAATCGGCGTTCACAATAACAGTTGGAGCACGTCTACCCGCCATTGTAGTACCGACCACGTTCACGATTAAAAGCAAACTAAAAATAGACTATAGAGGTCTGGCAACGTTTTAAGGTACTTTTGATCTAAACGATCAGCTGTTCGCGCCTCCCTTCAAGATTACTGACTCTAGGAACAGTAGTTCATCGGTAGTGTCGTACAATACAAGATTACCCAAAATATTACTAAAGTCGAGAGCAACTTTAAAAAGCCACCAGATTTCATTCCTCTCATAAATAAAACCGGCAACATTGTTTAGTGGAAAACCGATCAGTGATGGTTCTGTTTTCGAGGGCTATGTTGCTTTTGCTTTGTCATTTGTAAGTTAATTTGTCTAAAGTTGGTTTTGTGAATGCACAACTACTAGACAAACTGATTCTGTTCTATTTAATATGCGCATGGTGTCCTGCTGCACCTTGTGCATAAACAGAATCTATTTATGCATGCTGCTTTTCTATACAGGGTGATTCGGGAGGAAGTGGCAATATTTTGAGGACATGTCGAGGAAGCCAAACTAAGCAAAATAAGCTTATATGTTTAAGTCCGATTTTCATTTGTTTCAGAGATACGTTGATTAATTGTAATTTAAAAACTAAAGAAAAATTCAATACAAAACTAACAAAACAAAACAAAAAAATACACAAATTGCATTAATTCACAACAACTTTTCAAAAAAAAACCGCCCACTTCGATGCACTTATTTGCGCTTTTATAAATTCAACTAGTAGCGAGTTTTAGTAAACGATGATTTGCTCTAATGAACGCTGCAGCATTAGTTCAATTTATAAAAGCGCAAATAAGTGCATCGAAGTGGGCGGTTTTTTTTTTGAAAATTTGTTGTGAATTAATGCAATTTGTGTATTTTTTTGTTTTGTTTTGTTAGTTTTGTATTGAATTTTTCTTTAGTTTTTAAATTACAATTAATCAACGTATCTCTGAAACAAATAAAAATCGGACTTGAACATATGAGTTTATTTTGCTTATTTTCACTTCCTCGATATGTCTTCAAAATATTGCCATTTCCTCCCGAATCACCCTGTATAAGTTGTAGGGCTTGTTATTAGATAACTTTGTGGGATTTGAGGGTACTACATGCATAGCTAGTACATGGTGAAATCACTGCTTTTAATAATGTGATGAATTGGAAAACGTTTCATCTAAATAAGAAAACTATTTTATATTTAAAATCTATTTAATGTATTTATCGTATGGCTTCCTTGACCGGGAGTCCCGAGTCTGCGACACGAGCTGTTCGGCCGCCAACTGTATGATATGATATCATATTGTGTGTAACAAATTATAGGTTTTTCCAGGCTGGTATTTTTTTGCACAATCAACCAATTTTTACTTCCTTTCGGATTTGTTATCTTTGACCGGAAGCTCAACTTACCATATCCTTGTTGATTGGTATGACAGCAAAATAACAAACCCGTTATAAACTGTAACGGTCTTACGACTATTACAGGAAATTGTTTTGTATTTGGTTGCTATAGAAACAACAATTACACACGTTATTTAGGCAAACAATATTTGTATTATTTAACGGTATATTTTTATTTTTATTAGTTTATAGCGTAAAAAATGTTATAAGATACTCGATCGTTAAGTGCCTTATTCGAACAGGCCCTGAATAATCCTACTTTGCATATATCCTAAAGTAGTCTAGTTGAGTATCGTTTGTTTTTGAAAAATAATTTTTAATATATAATTCTGAGCTGTAGACAGAATTTTTACTGAGTTAGTGTACATAAAACTAAAGTTCGGGCACTTTATTCTATGTAGGAACATGGCCTGAGATAAGACGAGCCAGGGTCGCAAAAATATATCTTTCCGAATACCAGTCTATCTGGCACACCATTAAAGGTGTACCTAGCTTCCCAAATTAATGTGCCGTATCATAAAATAGAATCAACTAAAGATTTTTACAGCAGAAATAGTTTTTTTCTTTAAATATCGTAACTGATTTGATTTACAAATTAATTTCCTAACTCTGTTTGTTAGATATGGTGTATGCTGATTCCATTTGATATTTTTATCTATAATAATACCTAAATATTTAGTATGTTCAAACTCTTTCATTTCTACTCCAAGGTCATCGATATACATTGTTTGAAACTTAGTTGTATTTACGTCAGTTATTTAAAAAGCTGTATAATTTGTTTTATCTATATTTAGAAACAAGTGATACCAATCTAACCACATTTTTGTCCATCTTGAAGTTTTTCTTTAACTACTTCCCTGCCGTATCCATTAAATATTGCAACAGTGCTATCAGCAAATGGTACTATATTGCTATCTATATCGAGAGTTATCAGAGAGTTAATATTAAGGGTCCTCCAGCGCTATGTAAAACTACAGTAAAACTAGAAATTTAAAGTTATACAACCCATTATGCAGTAGATAACAACCGAACGGCTGGCATTTTTCATTTCAAAAGATTAAAGGCTTAAAGACTCACCACGCTTTTGCATTATATTCGTAATATTCTCTTATCTCCATCATTGACTAAAACGAACTACCGCAGATAGTTATTTCTGTTATTTACAACATTACAAAATAAGTATTTTTGGGTTGATTGGAATGACATATTATTGGAGATACAGTAATTTCTACAAGTACTTGCTAATGATTTGAGTTAGGCAACGGATCAATTTAAATATTTCGACTAATGCGGAATGCTGAATCGTAATAATCACCTATTGCAGGTAATTAGGGAATGAGCAATGACTAAATAAAAGCAAAGTTAAACCCTAAACTTTCTTAGTGTTGTTGAAAATCTCTTGGTTTCAACAGGCGTAATTTATTGTGAAAAGAGCCTGTTTACAGTGTTACTGTTTATGTGATTGTGCTTACTGAGCTAACAAACATTGAAATGGGACGAAATTTTACACATAAGGAACGAAAACCTAGCAGAGCGAAGAAAACTAAACGGCTATTGGCCAAAAGGATGTGGAAAATCCGGTAAGTTGATTTCTAGAATATTATTTGACTTGTTATTCGCATTTTACATTCATTTTACGTAACTACTTATTTCAATAAAAAGATTAATTTAGTTTTATAAGTTGAAATATTATTCATTGCTACCTATCTTCATTTTGGAGTTAATTAGTAGTATAGTACGTATAGTAGCAGTGTAATGTTATGTCACTTATAAACTCCCTATTGAGGAATATGTCATTATTATAGAACTTGAACTGGCAATATAAAAATTATTTAAGGATTGCCACCACTAACAGCAATCGTTTTAAAATATTATAATACCCGGGTGTAATAATCACGGCAGTTAAAATTAATATAATGCATGTTGCACTTCAAACATAGAAAAGTTAGGTTTTTTTAGGGTGTGTGCAGGTTGATGTTTTATCCGTTTTTACCCGATACTGACAATAACACGATGTTTGTTATAGTAAGACCACAGCAGAGAAAAGTTGTGGTTTAATTAAAAAAACATTCGATGATGGAGAAATGCCCAACGAATGGACCGACATCACTCCAGAAACTCCAACAACAAGCGCTTCTCTGGAAGAAAATAGCACAAAGATGATTTGCCATCCTGCGACGGATAGGAACAAAGAGGCGTTTGACATTCCAAAAAATCAATTTTTGGAGAAAATATCTACAACGGACGCAAAACAACTGGAAATAGATACTCGAGAACAAGCTCTTTCAGAATTATGGAAGCGAGAAAGAAAACTTCGTCTTACTGCATCAAATTTTGGAAGAATTTGTTGTATGCGCTCCACAACATCAACTGCTAAAACAGTAGAAGCGTTATTATACTCAAAATTTTTATGTAATGAATTTACAGTGTACGGCCAAGAAAATGAAGAAAACGCAGTCGACGCATTTGAGACCGTTTACGGCATCAAAACAAAAATTATAGGGCTTTGGATCGATAGTGCAAAGCCATATTTATCTGCAAGTCCAGATCGTGTTACAGAAATCGGCGATGCAATTCTGGAAAACAAATGTCCATCGTCTTGTAAGAATTTAACACCACAAGGAGTTTTGGAGAAAGAAAAATTTGTACGTTACAAGGGGACTCTAAAATTAAACTCAAAACATAAATATATGTATCAAGTACAAGGGCAACTGCAAATAGCAAATAAGGAAGTTTGTTACTTCGTTGTTTGGACCCCCAAAGGAGTCTGCATCGAAGAAATTCGTAGGGATAAGGAATTCTGGGAAAATATGGCATTTAAATTAGATGATTTTTATATGAATTCTTTACTTCCACAACTTATAGATTCACGGCGTCTAAGAAATTTGCCTTTGCGGGATGTATATCTAGGTTTAAAATAAAATACAGGTTATGTAAAAATCTTGTAAATATATTATTACATTTGAATTTTTCTTTTATTTGATTTGATCATTTACCTACTGTATTATATGTAATTGCTTAATAATAAACATCTGAAATAACTAAGATTTTGAGCGTTAAACAATCCTGAGATCTGAAAGAGTGTTATGAATAAAAATACGATATGCTATTTAATTATAAATAAATAATTAGACATCGTAAAAGCATGTAAAAGTGGTAAAAGTCTAAAAATGTAATATTCTCTTTGTAATTTTCGGTTGACTGGTTTCTCGAATTGCTATGCACCCTTATAATAGGATTATTGTAATCTTCCCATGCCGGCCGTAAGCGTTCGGAATATCAACAGCGCCAACTTATGGCGGCGGTAAAACTATGAACTACTGGGCCCGATTTAGGAACATTTTGTAATTACAAACGTGAATATTATTGCCTTTACTTAATGTTGTAAATGAACCAGATATGGTCTACAACATTAGTGGCATAGTAGGTCACCATTTCTTTAAAAAATATTAGCGTTACTTGTATGGTTCAATAGCCACGGACTCGATTAGATTATTGCTTCTACTATCTTTAAAACATAATTTAAACCAAATCTTTTATGCAAGCGTGGTAACTTATTCTGTTGTGCTTCTAGGGGCATGTAGTTTTTTGAAATCGGATACGAAATAAACTTGTACAATTCGCAGGGAGTATCAGAAGTGTATATTTTATCTGTTTCTTTGAAATAAATTTCTTATTACTACTTTTTTTATAAATAAAAAATGCTAGCGATTTTCCTTGTTAAAATACGAATCGTGTGATATACAACAAAGTGTAATTAGTGCATTTTATAACAGTTTGGTTTTGTGAAACATTTTCAACAAGACCGCTGGAGGACCCTTAATGGTGAAGAGTATAGGACCAAACACAGCACCACACATTCTATAATGCTTCAGCACTTGGCACAATTTTCTGTGGAGTTCTATGTTGAATGTCTTTGCTAGATCAAGAAATACTGCGATACATTTTTTACTATTATGGAGATTTGAATATCCCAAATAACCTTATTTATAGCATCCGATGTACTTTTGCCTTCTTGAAAGCCGTATTCTTGTTCATTCAATATATGGTATGGGCAAACAGAAAGTTCATCAAAATTATAACTAATCTGTGTCACTGACATTTAATAGACAGTGAGTGGCAGTGCCTAATATCGCAATCTGATCATAACCATGATCAAGACTTTCTGTAATAAACACAACAGAATTAATTGTATACAAGAATTGCAAAGATATCTGACTTCTTTTGAAGGTTGGTATATTTTATAACATTCGGAGCACCATTTCTTTTTCCGTGTTGTATGATTTTCTTCATATTTGGCATCAGAATAACTACTGGCGCGCTGCTGGTAAGATAGCCAATGTTTACTCTTATTTCTATATAGATATGTAGATACTTGTTACATTAGTAAAATAACTGGTACAGTAGAATCTCAATAATTCAAGTTACAGTAGAACTTGGTTATAATTGACTTCATGTCAAACAGGAAACTGGCTTCCCCTTGTAGTGTTGTTGGCTGAAGCTGACTTTAAATAATGCATAAGAAAAGCCAATTTGTTTACATCATCTATTGACTTCCAAACGCATATAAAAACATATAAGAGACACAAAGGAAATAAAATTAAATTCTCAAATAACCTACGTGCGATATAGCTACTATACTACTAGCTCCTATAGGCTACTCGCAGGCATGTTGCAAACATACATGAACAACGTAAAACATCACCAAAAATAACGTTGAAATAATTGCCTTAAAAAATGCAGACGTCAAAATGATTTTAACAAAAACGCAATGTCCAAGTTGCCTTTAGTTGCTACTGTTCAAGTCCGGCTCTGTTTAAATTCAAGCGCGAGCTACCCATATACTTTGCTGACAGAACACCTCCCTTCGCGCGTACAAACTCTTCTCGCGTTTGAACGTAACTTTATCACATTGACCAGAAAACATTTTATCTGGAACTGGTTGCTACACACCCTTGGATTCAGCACATCTTAGATTGCATCGTTGACTCTGGATAATGCAAGGCGTGATACTGGAAACCCTCGATTGCTAACTTGGGCCTCGCTCGTCTGATTGACGTCACAATTTGTGACAAAGGCACCTTTTGATGCTGTGTAAATTAGCGTCCTCAAAAGGGCGCTTTGAACGTGCCTTGGAATATAGCACAAAATTGTGTACTTACCGGTCACTACTACACCCAGAAAATGCGTTGGCGACTTACAAACGTTGGCTTGCTGCACTTTTTACTTGTTTACAGCAAACGATTTACTGCAGGCCTTTTTGAACCACTTTTATTTAACTTAGGTCGCCTTGGGCAAATTTGCATACTATCAATCGCAAACACATGCAGCTATCAGCAGAGACTTCGTGCGACTAAAGAAGCTTCGAAGTTGAAATATTGCTTCACCCTGCGGAGAGGCTATCGCAGCACACACTTAGATTTAAATGTACAATATTTCCAGAATACAATATGCTTAAGTGTAACACAAGAAAATACGTATAAAAAACAAGTTTGCTTGGACTTTAGCTGTAAAAATAAGCGTAACAGGCAAGGAATGTACTAAAGCCCTTTTTAATTTTAAAACTTGCTTTACTTTTCGTCTTTATAGTGTACTCACCGAAACTGTTTGTAAGGGCGCAGCTTAATAAAGATAAGAAGAAGTGTCCATTTTTAGTCCTTAAAAATGCAAACGTGAAGGGCCAAAAACGTGGGCGACAAACGTGACAAAATAAGAGTGACGATAGTGCACAAAATTGTTGATTAAAGAGATTAAAGGGTGTGATAACTGAAATTACCACTGATATACAGTCGCGGCCATAAAAACCAGGACAGTTTTTTTTTACCTAATTTTCAAAATGCGAAAAAAAGTGCTGACTGACAATTCTAATTATTAATAAATTTCATCAAAAGTTATTGTTTAGATCTGAATAATGACTTTTGATGACATTTATTAATTAGAATTGTCAGAGTCAGCACATCTTTTCGCATTTTGAAAATTAGGTCAAAAAACTGTCCCGGTTTTTATGGCCGCGACTGTACATCTCCCAGGATTCAGTTATAGTAAACTTATATGAAAAAATAATCAGTTATATCTGAGAATCTGTTATAACTGAGTCTATTATAATCAGATATTTTTATAATTGTTGCATTCTCTATATTTTCCAGCGGGACTTCGAAAACAATCAATTAAATACATCCGGTGGTGTAATTGGGACCAGGGGCAGTTCGGTTTATTAATTGCCTTCCACAAAGCAAAACAGGACGAATGGGTAAATTTTGGTGAAAAAATGAAGGACAACTATAAAGAAAACCAAAAACTGGTCTATGGCACTTGCAATTGAGGCAAAAAAGAACCAAGCCTTTGAAAAACATCAGAAATGAACAAGGGGAAATAGTGACGAAAGAAGAGGACATAATGGAACGATGGAGGAGACACTTTGAAAAGGTATTGGAAGATGGTGACGAAGAAAAAGAAGAGAGTAATAACGAAATCGAACAAAAACGGAATGAAGGCAAATGAAGGTATAGATACAGAGTTGATATCAGAGATGGAACTGGAAGAGGCAATAAAAAAGATAAAATTAGGGAAAGCAGCCGGAAAAGATAAGATCTCACCGGAAATGATAAAGTATATAGAAGTAGGAAAAGGAAAAATCTTAACTTTAATGAATGACATGGTTAAATAAAAAAAGCACTAAAAGAATGGCGAACGGGGGTAATAGTACCTCTGCACAAAAAGGGTGATAGCAGGGAATGCAACAATTAGTTTTCATTGTGGGAACATAATAGTTTTGTTTAGATCGAATGTTATATGAATGCATATTACATCTTCCCTCCAAAAATGAACTTAAGTTTTTCGGTACTAAACCATTTTCAATCTTATAGATTAAGGAAATATTTGCCTTTTTAATGCACTGTTCCACCGATAACCAACCCAGAGAATTTAACATATCGATTACATCCTAGAAGTATCCTCATTGCTTTGTTTTGCTGCAATTGTAGTTTATATATGCTATTTTTGTTGCACGAAATAAGTAAAGATAAACAATAATTAAAATAGGGAAAAATAAGTGTATTGTACACAAGTCTTTTGGTCCAATGAGATAGAGAAGTAGATATTTTATTAAAAAAACCCAACCTTCCTTATTTTTTCACATAAATAATTGACATGATTACAAAAACTTAGTTGTGGATCCAGTAAGATACCTAGATATTTTATTTCATTAACAGTTTCAATAAACGAATTATTTATGTGCAGCCCAATTTATTAAACTTTTTACAATTTGTTTTTGACCCTATAACCATACATTTTGTTTTTACTTCGTTCAATTTTAATGTATTTCTACACAACCAGTTATACAATAACGCAAGCTCGTTTTTCAAACAGTGGTCATTTAACACAAGTTAAATCCCGGCAATGAAATAAGTGTGTCGTCAGCAAAAATATTAACAAAACAGTTTCTTAGAGTTTTATATATATCATTCACATAAATTATAAATAACAGGGGACCCAGCACGCTACCCTGCGGGACTCCCCATACGCTTTCTTTTTTGTTGATACACTACGTGAAATTTTAGATAATCATATTATGTGATTGTGTACTAGTTCCCACGGTAACATGTTTGAATGCTTTTTCTTTCTCGTCATTCCAAATCCTTTCTTAATAGCTCGACTAAGGGTAACGTTAATTCAGAACAGTTTGCTATAAATTTCGTGTACTAATTAAGCAAGCAAAGTAAACCTCTCAAACATTTTAGATTCTTGGGGCGAGGTAAGTTTTTTTTCTCGTACGCGTTTATCGCTGATTGTGACCCCATTGTTGCTAATTTCGTAGCCTACGTAGCTTACATGAATTCGCACTTGGTTAAATTCAATTTTAACCCATTCTAATTTAACGTTTCTTTAACTAATTCTAAATGTAACAGATGTTGTTCCACGTCTTGTGAAAAAAACAAAATAGCGTCAATGTAATGCACGCAGAACTCGTCGTATTTATTTAAAATTTGTTGCATTGCTCTTACTCAAGCTGCGCATGACGTCAAACCAAATGGGACTACTTTGCAATTGAAAATTTTTCCTTCTATACAAAAGCCTGTATATTTTCTCGAGTCCTCGTGTAACGGAATAAGCCCAAATGAATTTTTGAGATCTAGTTTAGTTAACACCTTCTTATCCCATATTTGACTTAGAAAGGCATCAATTGTTTACGGACTTTCATATTGGGGTTTGGTAATTTGATTTATCCTACGTCCGTCTAAACATAACCTAAGAGTACCATCCTTCTTCTTCACCACCACCATTGGATTCACGAAGTTTGTTTTTGAGTGTTCTATTACACCATCATCAAGCATCTTTTGCAACTCATGTTTTACTTTTTCGCGCAGTGCAAACGGAATTGGATACGTTTTACTTTTGAAGCCCAACATTTCATCTACAACAAGTCTGTGACAATAGTTCGTTGCTTGTCCTGTTTTCTGATTTATAATCTCAATATTTTTCCTTATAATTTTTATAACTCTGCTTTTGTATTGTAAATAATCACTCCATATCTGTTCATCATTCAGAATTTCCTCTATGATAGTACAATTATTTATCACTATACCATCCTGTATATTTTTACAGCTTTCCATTTGAATTATATTGTCTCATGCACTTTTGGCTAGGCAACAACTTTTATCGTTTTCTGCTTTCATATCAGCTATGCAACAACTTTTATGGTTTTGACTGCCACACTCGGGACTCAACCAAGGCTTAATTATATTATTTATTTGAATGCTCTTTTGCATCCCATCAATTTTTATTCCCATTTGCTGAATAATGTCGACCCCTATAATGAATTCTACATTTAAAGCTGATACTATGAAAAATCGGACATCACATTCCCTTTCATCTATCCTGATATTTATGGCTAACATTTTATTTGTCGTAAAGATCTTTCTTCTTGTTGCAGATAATAAATCGATGTTGTTTACTTTAATTATGTTGCCTTGTAAAACATTTAGTTGATTAACTAGTACTTCTTCTTTGACTAATGAAACCATCGCTCCACTACCGATTAACTCATAATATTCTTGACCTAAAAATTGCAATTTAATGAAGGGCAAACATGAGTTTGTAATTTTGTCTTATCGTTCTTCCAATAAGTATTTCCCCGTTTTCACACAAAGTTGGCGAATTGATTAATATTTACAAAAATCGAGATTTTATTTTACCCCCTGCGGACTCCTCATGCACCTGCTATCTCAATTCTGTTTAAGTTGTCGTTATGCTTGCACTCCGTTCAACAAACATTGTATTGACGTACGGTCGACTCTGGTTTTGATTCTGGTCTATTTCTTGGCACCTTTTCTTGTTTCGTTGATCTATTAATTCATAATTCTTCTGGTTATCCCCCCTATTAAAATTTTGACGATTCTGGTTCCAATTATTTTTGGATCTTCTCTGTTAAAAATTCCTGTTAAAATTGTGATGTTGTGACAGGTGCTGAACGGTCTCTTCTTCCAATAACCTTGGTGTCAAGTACTGTGCCTTCTACCGGTGCATAATGTACATTTCCCGTGACTTTCCTTTTTTAACTTACTCCCCTGAAGTCAGCTTTGTTCGTACCTGAGCCTGGTGCGAGTTGTCCAATATTGTTGGATGAATAACTCTTTGAACTGCTCATACGTTGTGTATTTGTTTTTAATAATGCTGTACCATATTTCAGCGTGGTATTTCATCGACATGTTTATTATTTGTAATTTCCGGCACTCCGATGGAATTGTTCTCATCACATCGTCTAATTTAGCAAGGAAAATCATCGATAGTTCACCATATTTGTCTTCGAATCTCGGAATCATTTCTGTGCTTATCGTCTGTGTGGTAGTGCTCGCGGGGTATTCTTCTTTTCGATATTTCTTAATTCCTGTTCTATCTTATCTTGATATTGGTTTAGGTTTCCTTGTGCCTTGGCTTCGACTTCTTTGATTTTGCAATCTATTTCTTCGTCCTTCCTTATGAACTCCTCGACTATTTGTACAGTGTGAGCGCAATTTCCTGGGAATTGTATTGTAGGCAACACTTTGTGCGAATTGGTATTAAAAATTACTGGTAAGAAATATCCCTAGAATTGATTGTACCAGTGGCTTGGGTAAATAATTCCAAAAATTTATAAGTAATAATTTGTAGCAAATGAGAAATAGCAATAATGAGCCATTAAAATAAAGGCATTATCCTCTTCCGTAAAAGCATTTTATTACAGATGCTGTAAGAAAAACGAAATAAAATAATTCAACATTCTAACCTATAAAACACATCTGTCAAAACATGTAACCAGAAAGTTGGGGTGATACACCTGCGAGAAACAAACGCAAAAAATTACTAGGATTTAATTCAAAATTTCCCGCTCTTTCCCCACTTTTTAGTAATCACGCTGTATCAATTCTTCTTGTAGCTCTTGCTTTATTTCGCTCTTTGTAGTGGTCTTATATGCATCAAGCTTCTGATACAGATTTCCAATTTGAACCTGCAATTCGTTCCTGTTGTTGATTTGTATCGTATCAAATTCTTCCTTTAGTCCCACAACTAATATTTCTGTGTGGACACATAACCTACTTTCACGCTCTTCTGCATCCTTCCTCAATTCTTGCGCTGTCTTTTCAGCATCCTTACGAATTGTTTCTTGTAATATATTTTCACGTTCTTCTGCTTCGCTTCGAATTACTTCCTGTAAGCTATCATGTAAATCCCTTTTGAATATGCTTTCTCGCTCTTGTGCATCGACTTGGATTGCTAAATGCAACCTATGTTCTCTCTCTTCAGCATCATTCTTATATTCCTGGTTCATTTGTAATATTATTGCCATAAGCTGACTTAAATTCATGTCTTCCTTTGGGGTTTGGCCTTCTTGTTCTTCGTCCTGATCTCTCTGCCGCTACTCTTGTGCTTGCTCTTCGGCTATTGTAATCATTTCTTCGGCTTGCTTCTCTTCCTCCTTTCCTTCTTCGGTTTTCTTGTACCTTCTTGAGCGCTTATCGGCCATTTTGATTTATTTATGCTAAGCTTTACGTAAATCAGAGCGCTTCTATCGTTTGACAAATAAATACCCCCAGAAATAAAGGTTTTTATATGTTTTGTACCTCACAAGCATGATGTTGGTTACTGACTCTGTTTTTATATGTTTAAACAATTAGGCAAATTGAGCCTCACGTTGTCGGCGCCAAATACATTTAATAGTACCCTCGCTTAAAATGGGGTTTTATAAAATTTATAATTAGGGCAAGGGATACTACACTCTATGAAACGAAAGTTTCAATAGAGGATTGCCTGTCAAGCTCAGGGCAAATTAAAAGAATGTAATAATTTATTCATTCATGATCTATAGCCTCATTTACCTTTCGGTGTCGAGGACCATTCATACCTCGCGGGAAATAATAATTACCAAAAATAAAGGGTTTATTGCTCTTTCCGTATTTTATTTATTTGCAATAAATTAGGGCTTAGCTCCGGTGAACATGAAACAATTCTTTACTCAGGGGATCGATTCAAAAATTAAGTAGAAAAATTGTATGACAAATAATTTGTTGTATGACAATTACTTTCTGATATTAGGACAAATTCACTGTTCCCAACTGACAGTTAAATATCCTTTAAATTTAGTGCAGTAAACAAGATGATCAGTCAGTGCAAAACTAGCGTAAAATTTGATTTTAAACACCAAAATGGCAAGAATGCATCAGGTAAATACAATTAATTCTGTGACGTAGCAACGGCTAGCTTCGTTTTGTTTCTAGCGTAACGTAAACCCACGAGTGATTCGCTTTTGTTTAATTTCCGGCAAAAACTGCCACTGCCGCCTCAATTCGCACTTTTTATGGACGCCAGCTAAATTATTCGAAGGTCAATGGATCTGGGACTTTGCAAACACGTTGAACTTCTCGGCAAAGGTCTATTCTTGACGAACCCCAGTTTCCACGAGGCTGCTGCTCTTAGTTTTTATGGAATCGTACCTTTTTTTGAAGAGGTGCTCCTTTCCATGTAGCACAAAAAGATCTGCCTTCCAATGTCTGGAACTGCCTCAAAATCGTCACTGAAGTTGGCTCGCACTCAACGACGCACCAGGTGAAAACTTGCTGGTCTAATTGCACTATCTTGGGAGCTCCTACGCTTGGAAAAATTACATCCACTGATGCCCAGCAACTTGGTGAATAACTTTAAAATGAAACTGGCTTTACAAATGACTTTTCATTCACAATTTAATACAGTAAATGTGAAGCTCAATTTTCCCCCAACATGAAATTTTTCAGCTTGTTTTATTAATCATGACAATTGACTGTCTCGTAACTAAGAACTAGATTTACAATTGTTTTAAAAGGAATTAGGTTTGATTACATGTTTGAACTTATGGACTACAGTTTTGATGTTAAGTCTTTGCATTTTCACTAAATTGTCCATTTCTTGGGATAAATGTCACCACACTTTGCTCTGCTTTTAATTTTCACTTTGGCTTATAATGCACTGATACACTTGAGTTCTTTCATCATCTCACTAATTGTCTTTCGATCGGTTGCCTTACATTTTTCCGTTGCTCTATTGCAATTATTGCTTTGCTAGCACTGTTTTTCGTTTATCTTTCAGTTAACTTACCATTTGCTGGCTTATAAACTTTTAATACATAACGCTCATACAATTTCTGTACTTAACAAATCATTCTGTATCATTTTATTCACATTATGTTTGATGTTACTAAGCTCAAGTCTGTCAGTTACAAATTAAATTGCTTTGGCCCTTCTGAACATTTATGATGCCTGAAACTCTGAATGTAACTCTTCTGAAACCTGCCTTATCTCATGCTAACTTTTATCCCTGAAATTATTAGTTACTGCTGCTAACATCAAGTGCACTTATTAATGTAAAATACTGATTCCTCCTCCTCCTCAGTCTTCAGTCCTTAAACTGATTTGTCGCAGCAATCCAAAAAAATACTGATTATCTTGCAATAAATAAAATATTAGTTCTGTGCTCATGTTGACCTTATTCATTCTGCTACTTAGGCAATCAAATTTGCTGTGGGCAGTAAACTATTACAATGTATGTATTTTGTTAGTTGCTATGGATAATTGACTAGTGAATAAGTAACACTGTGTCTATCCTCCTTGCTATTAAAATGTTACTTTACCATGGAGATGTTTATAGATAACTACTCTGCGTTGCGCCTTGCAAATGAAAACATAATTGGTTGTCATACAAAGTACCACCTTTAATCGTAATAAAACAATGTGCTGTTCATAATTTTTAAGTAGGTAATTAGAAATAAACACCTGATAAATAATTGAGTGGTTTTTAAGAATACGAAATATTTTTTTGTTGTGTTACGGTACTTTTGGAGCGTCCCCTGTATTAGTAAACATTTGCTAGTTGAATTTCTATCCTTAAGTATTATTAGGTGGCTTTTTGGTAATTTTGCATGCTTTAGATTAGGTCTGGTTAGCTGTATTCTAGTTTTAAATATTTTCCTATAATTATTAAGCAGTTTCGTAAGCAACTCCCCTAGTAATTACCCTTATTTTACTAATTAAATTTATTCTGGTTTTATTTCTACAGATATTTAAGCCTGGTGGTTAGGCAATTTTACATGCATTCATTATACATTATTTTCTGGCCTGAATTGTTGCTAGAACAAATTTGTTATCTCTTGTTGCAGTCATATCTTTCAAACAGTTTTTCTGGTTCCACTTGCCCAAAAATTTTGTTATCTTGTGACCTGTGAAGCTGGTGTCGAATTCTGTCTTCTTTCCAAGCAAAATTACCGTGCTAGTTGGTCATCCCCTGCAGCGTAGTGCTTCGAAGTGCCCTTATTGTTGAGCTCATCTCCGAATAGTTTTATGATAGGATCTGGAAGTACTCATGCTTTGTTTCGGGCGTTCGTAATTGGTATATAGTTGCTTACCTACGTCCTGTCACTTTTGCGGATTTCTGGGACCAACTTTTGCGCGTTCCCATGGCTTCATACCATCGTTACGTAAGATAAGGCCCTGTCTTTTTATTCGCGGGCTCATTTGGGCGTTGTACGTTCTAGCCATTTCCTGCTGGGATTAAGCATTCCTCGTTCAGTTGCACTTTGCTGGAATCCAGTCCGTCGACCTGGGCCCCTGAAACGGTCAAATTGCCTGTGGATTTCGCAACGCCTGAGGGCTACGTTAAGGAATACGTGACTGCATTTCACCCACCTGCAGGCCACTCACAGCCTTCATAGCTTGCACCACCGTCAGCAGCTGCTGCCGTGACCTTCGCTCCCCGGCCGTCTTCAGCTGCGCCAGACTACATGGAAACCAACGGAAAGGTTAGATTCCAACGTACCTTCCTGCAGGCAAAACGCTAACATAGTTATTCTACATTGCGTCTGGTGTATTTTATAATAGAATAGTAGTGCTTCGTATAGATAGAAATTAGGGCACTCTTGACGGATCGTACCCCTCG
Organism: Agriotes lineatus; assembly: GCA_940337035.1. NCBI lineage: Eukaryota > Metazoa > Arthropoda > Insecta > Coleoptera > Elateridae > Agriotes > Agriotes lineatus. The sequence goes on along the minus strand of OW679196.1, from coordinate 35,222,229 downwards.
TGTACTGTGCTTTTTGTAAATGTTTTCGTTTAAGATACGAATGTTAGGGCTGCCGCAAAATTCGTGCGGACACTTTTTGCAGTTTATTGATCAAAGTCAATTAGGCTTACCAAAGTTCTGTCGGCCGTGACTCCGCTACTCTACAGTGGGGCCCCCTATAAATTACAGATTAGATATCATAGGACTCCGAGCTTCGATAGCATCCTATTTGAATGTTGCTTCTCACTTACCTGATAGCACGCGGTAGCTGTGATTGACAGCTTAGCGCGTTAATCCCTCGGCTCGCGGTATATATTTAAATGTAAATTTACACTTTTCTATTTTGCTCGCACGCCGCCATATGCGGTTCAAAATTTTACAGCGTGAAGATAGCCGCTAGACGACGGTAGTGGCTGGTGAACCGTCACGGGAGCCGCTGGTCCTAATTCAAGTCTTCGCGACCCGGTTATTTATTTTTCGCCTCTATCAAATTTGTTAAAGAGCAGATACAAGTCTTTGCTAATTTATTCATGAATACCCTGATGCCTTTCTATTAATAGGGACCTCGGCGTAAGGTGTGGCCACGCTAGACGCACATTGCTTCCGACCGCTAGAAATTTTGGAGCGTAGTTTTAACGTCAATTGGAGCTAACAATCGGGGCTAAACGTTAGCCAGAATAAACTTGCATTGCTCTATACAGGCGTATTAGTTGTTATGCCCGCTCTGGGACATATATTTATATAGATTTTGTTTTTTTTTATTTATTGCCTTTGCAGTGCCCGTGCCTGCTCTTCTATTTTGCTCTAATTTTACGAGTAATTTTGTTGACGCTTATGTACATATAGATATATGATGTATTTCTCCTTTTGTTTATATTTGAGTGTTTGCACTTTAGTACTCACCAACTATTAAATAAAGTTGTGATATTTTATAGGTCGTTACTTTGATTTCGTTTCTTCTGCTGGAAAATTATCTCTACCTTGTGTTGGTCCGACGCAAGGATTAAAACATCGTCGAGGACCTGGCGCCCTCTTTTTTGTTTTGTAGTTCTCTTTCAGCGTAGCTGGAACCCCTACCCTTCTCGGCGAGTTAGCCCAATTAGGCCGATATTTACCAGCCGGCAAAATACCAAATAAAACTTTCGCCAACAGGTAAGCCAAAACATTTATCCTTCCTCACAGTTGACAAAACTATGTAGCCAAATGATAAAACAAGTTTTACTATATAATTAAGTTTTGGTTAAAATATTGACGTTTTGCTACATTTAATTTTTTTTTAATTTACATGTGAATAGATAAGGTTCTCCCATGTGTACTTGTATGTAGTATGTTTGAGGTTATGATTTCATTTAGATATCAATCGTGAGTTTCACTTTTAAAACTTGATGATTCTAATAAATTTTTGTTAAAATGATATAATTCAAAACTGTTAATTTACTTTAAAACTCACACTAAGAAAAAACTTTCCCTTCTTAATCACATAACTGTTAAAAAAGTTCCTGATTTCATTAACGTGCCGTACGTTCAAAAAATTTCAGAATAGTAGGACAAGAGGTCAGTAGGACAATAATTTTTGCGATTCAGATACGAATTTCTGTGACGTCAAAAATAACGGCGAGTGCTTGCACAAGTCGTTATTTTCTAAAGCAACAGGAACGAGTTAACCTGAAGAGCAAACATTGTCGGCAATTTTACACCTATAGTCTATTTTTTTTTATTTCTTATTCAGAGAAGGCTTTGCATTTGCATTTGTGTAAAAGTGTAGGTAGTTGGTTACAAAGAAAAATACTATACTAAATTTCAAATAAGAATGCAGTAGGTGACCAGAATTTTTTGTCCACTATTTATCAGTTTTTCTTTTATATTTTTAGGATTCATACCTAATGTCAAATCGACAATTTTGAAAAAATATTTTATTTTCAGATGGTTGTAATAATGACTTCGTTTCAACCAATCACAGCCATAGTTATGATTAGTACTTAGTGCCAAGTACTGCATGCTTATTTGAAATTTAATGTAGTAATGGCAAAACCCTGCTATAACAGACAATGTGTTAGGCTATAAGCAGCATCATACTTCAGAACGGCTAAAATTACTGAACAATTAACATTAAATAAGGCATCGCTTTATTTTAAGAAATTGTACAAAGTCGAAGAAGGGTAGTCCCCTAAACGGTAGTAGGTTAGGTTTATTATAATTAGCTCTTGTATAGATCTAGCTGAATAAACTTTGAAAATTCAAATTCATTTCATTTTAAGAACCATTATTTACACATTACACATTGTTATCGAGCTGTACTGATATGTCGTAAAACTTGTAGACTTTAATTTATCTTATTAAATGTACTATGTAAAAATATATTGTTAACTACTTGCTGATGATTTTTGTTTACAGATCATTTATGTAAGACGTATGACAGGTATTTCAAAATACTTTGATAGAACGGTTTTTTAAGATAAATGGTAATTTACTAAAATTTACATGAATACACTTCAGGATAGTCGGAAGCTGATTACGAAAAGAAATACAACTCGTCTTCCGATTCTGTATCAGATTCGTCCGACCTAATAATAAGATAAGTCTTCTCGCCCAATAATTTCCTTGTATTCACAGTTTGGTACTTGTAACTCAATTTTTTAATGTCTGGTATAATTTTTGCACAACTTCTAGTATAATTTAGTACCTCCCTAGTACTTGTAGTAAAGTATGCAAAGTAAATAAATCATTTTTTTCGTTGAAACCCTAATTTTGTTTCTTAATTTCCTCCCTGAAACTGTATTCCTCATAAGCTACATATAACTCTTTCAAAGGTAGCTGTTTTAGTTAAATTTCCGTTGCGGTCTTTTATATTAGTAAAATAACCTTTTACAGTTTCTTTAGTTTTACTGTTAGCACTGTTTTTTCGTGATATTTTATTATGCGATCTTTACCGAAGTGTCAACTTGACAATCACGGTGATCTGAATTTTGACTTTAGTTATATTTTGTAACTAAAACTATTGTACACTGTTAAAATAATGTAAATGCAAAGCCTACCCTGAATCATAAAGCAAAAAATGGTCAATAGAGTCCTACTTATTCGTCTTGACAATTTAACTTTGAAATGATTGAAAATGGTCAAAAAAATTCTGCTAATACTAAAATTATAAATTCGCTAAACTAGTGGCCGGAGCTAGTAGCTCAGTGATAAGCATCCTGACTACCGATCTAAGGGTCGCGAGTTAATTTCCCGGTCCCGGTGAGGCTTTGAAAATAAAAAAAAATGCGGATGAAAACCTCTACAGAATGCCATCTTTTGGAAGTGATGTAAAGCCGTGGGTGTCATGCTACTACGATGTGTAATTCTAAGTAGGACTTCAAGGCAGTTCCGCATGTGTAGACGTTGTCCATACTAAACAAACAAAATTAAACTAGTGGTCTTTCAACTGTATCGATAGACCCATCCTAGCAACATTTTTAGAAACGAAAAAATTTTGTCTAAAACTAAAAATCGAAGTTCATTTTTACTAAAAAATGGATTCAAAACGTTTTAGTGAAGTGTTTGGATGTAATTATTACTTAGTGGAGCGAAATAAGCTAAAGAATACTGAAGTTGCACAGAAATTCCGTTGGGCGCAGTTTTCAAAGTTTTGCAAAGAGAAAAAAATTTCTTTGGAAACCCAAGTTTCGACATTCCATCTAAACGAATTACTTACAGACCACGCCTTTAATATGAAGCGCAAAAATGGTGCCGCTTACAAGGAGACGGCGATAAAAACAATGTGGAATTGTACCACAAAACTTCTGCAGGAAAAAATTATAAAGAATTCAAAATTCAAGGGAGCTAAAAGTGCTAGATTCAAAAAGACGGCAACTGCAAGTATATGCTGACAGAAGAAAAGAAAGCTCGGTAGCTGTTTTGAAAATTGAGTACAATAGGATGATCACAGTATGGGAGGAAGATGATCCGTTGGGTCTGCAGATAAAATTTTTCCTGATAGCTGCTCGCGAACTGGTATGGTGAGACAGTGAAGATGTAAAATGTTTGATGCATTATTTCAAACAAGAGATGAATAACTCTGGCAAATCTACTGGTTTTTCTAAAATATATCAAGGAGGAAAATCCTTCTATGAGAGACTCGAAATAGTTGGTAACCAATATGAGGGTGAAGGTGAGTTTTTGAAAATTTTATTGCAGCAAAAATAAACACTTTGACTGTTTTAAGCTTTCGAATAAAATGTTTGAAGAAAAGTTCAAATATCACAAACAACCGACTTTCTCTGACCAAAAATCCCTTCTGGAATGTAAGTGAGAGTTCTTCGCGGTATAAGAACTTTCCAGTTGGAATCAATGAAATGAACAAATAGACTAAAATTACCCCAGAAAAGGCTGGTTTTGACATTAAAAACAGGAAGGTAACTAACCATTCCACAAGATCTACAGCCGTTTCCCAGTTAGCAAAAGCTAGAATTCCCGAATAAAAAATTATCAAAATTGCTGGACATAGTTCAGGAGGATCTATTCAACTATATCTCCAAATGGATGCCGAACACTTCGAAAATATTCACTGAGCTCAGAACATCCGGAAATGTTTCAGAAATAGTTTCAGGAGGCATATCACACTCTATAATCCCAAATGTTTCTGGTAATTGTACGTTTAATTGTTATAAATAATGTATGAATTGTTCGAAGATGTTTGAAGTATTTTTATAATTTAGAGGATTTTAAAAAAAATAAAAATAAATGTGTTTGAAACTAAACAGTTGTTAATATTTTTAATTCCTTATTGTCAAATAGTTACAGAAAAAATTGTAGCTGAAATAAAGCTCTTCGAAAAATTGTCACTGAAATAATCGTTCCATTGGTAATTCATTCTTACACTGAAGAATGCCATTGGTTGGCAATGACAATAAAATCTCATTTGTCATGCCCGTTTAATTATTGAAAAATAATTGTTATATGATATTGTAGTAGCTATTATCAATATCTTTCTAATAATATCAAAATCTGTCTAATTTCAAAGTTTTCACATATTGACTTCCCCAATGATTTTATAGCTAGCGTGGCCGAGTGGTTAGGGAGTTTGACTGTGGTGCCATGGTACGGGGTTCAATCCCTACATCTGGCAACTGGTGGGCGGCCCACCCAGTTGCTTTAAAAATTAGGTACCGAAACCACAGTTGTGGACAGGCGCGTAGGAGCGTTTTCTAGACTGCGGGGGCCATTCTATTTTCAATAAAGACTTACACTTCTAACTTGATCCATTAATACGAGCTATAATATTTCTGATTTCCTGATTATCAATTTTTAGTTTTATACTATAATAGTATATTGTAGTCACTGGTTACTTAATAAGTGCTAGTTTATTTAAAAAAAAACACTGTACCATAAAAAAATTAATTAAACAATGAAAAATGTTTATTATCAGATTTTCACATAAGCAAAGAATACACATGAATAAGCAAACTTAAATAAATATAGAAACCAGTTTCCGAAAAATAAAAAGGGTATAAATAAAGATTAAAAATAATAAAACACAAATACAAAAATAAATTCAATTAAGAAACTATCATTTAGAAACCTGTACCAAAATCAGAAATTCTAGTTGGTAAAGCACCTACTAATGTTCCACATAATAAATCAATAAATGTATTTTATCTACTCCAGCGGGATAAGTAACGCATTACGTCACTCATTTGACACTATTTCAGTTAGGTAATGAAGCTCATTACACCACTCAGTTATGTAATGGTTTCATTACGCAACTGAGTTGTGTAATGACTTCATTGCGTAACTGAAATAGTGTCAAATGAATAACATAATGACATTTGCCTACTAAAATATTTTTGAAAATGACATCTGACATTTCTCTTAATGCATTTTTTTCAATTTTAGGCAGTCGTAGATAAAATTTTGTACAATACATGTGTGATAATGCATCATTAATATGCTTGTGTGCTTATGTGCACGTATATTAATGATGCTGTTATCCCACTTGTATAGTAAATAACTATTATCAAACCCGCGCCAATCGGTTGTTCAAAAAGGCGGTTAAAATCTTAATAGTAGGCATCTTTTGGAAACAACCTTGCAGTTGCACGGCAAATACCCGATAAGAAAAGAGTTGTTGTGGTAGTCTCATTTCAATTATATCCGACCACACCGATTACTTTCTGGAATAGTGTAATTGAATATCGTTCACTCGGGGGCAATAAAAAATAAGGCGATTTACAGACGCGGGTTTTAATTACAATTCAAGTTTATATATATGTTCATGTTAGTGGTTGCCAGAAATACGTAAAATTATAAATTATGATGAAACTAGAAACAGATATTTTTGAGGGGGCCAGGCCCCTCTGAAAATTATTTGAGGGGGCCATTGGCCCCCGTGGCCCCCGCGGCTCCTACGCGCCTGGTTGTGGAAGTAGGGAAAGTAAGGCAATTGTCGAAGGCGTAATGCTAACCACATCACCCAGTACACCGTTAATGGTGTGCCAGATGACTGGGTTTTGGAAAGAGATATTTCAACGACCCTGACTCGCCGAGTTTCGGGCCATATTCCCACGTTTGGAATGAAGCGCTCTGAACTAATAATTTTACAGCAAAATTCCATTTGGGTTTTTAAACAAATACTACATGACCAACCAATTTGCATAATTTAAGCATTTCCTATTGTGCTGAACTTAGAATTAATAGGCATTCTTAAAAATGTTGGTAAATTATTTAAATTTAAAATAAAAACATCAAAGCAACCTGAACATTGTCGAATTTTTAAAGTAATTTCATGAAATAGTCTTTTCTGAAAATTAGTTGCCCTTTTAATGAAAAAACTAATTGAATGTTAGGTGCTTCAGTAAATTTAATTCATTTTGGTATCTGATATATGAATGTTTTTTTAAATTGAAAATAGATTTCTCAGTCACTTGTCAAATTTTAACAGTCCGTGATCAAGGCTGAATTGATATTTCGATTTATAATTTCAAAATTTAACTAACACATTTTTTTAAATATCTTCAAACTGGCCAAATGGAAATCCTCAACTTCTGTCAACTGAATCATCATGTAGTATTCTTTAAAAACCCAAATGGAATTTTGCTGTAAAATAATTTGAAAATCCAATATTTGAATGCTTTGTAATTAGTAGAGTCCGTCAAAATATTCCTGTATTTTTTCAAAATATAGCATAGCAAAATGGCATTTATTTTTTCAAAATATGGCATATAAAATGGCACTTATTTCAAAATAAAGCATAAAAAATGGTAAGTATTTATTTCAAAAAGTTGAAATTTTAGAAAAAATGACACCAGTAATATTAAAAATCCCACAACACAAATACAAAAGACAATGTAATCTGATAAAAACGCAAATAAGTGGAACGTAGGTATCCGGGGTGCATTGAAGGGAAGGGGGAGAGCGCGGGGTTGTTAACGAGTGCACGTAACGGGATACTTACCTGAGCGTTGAGGCGCGCGACGAGCGGTCAGCCCCACCCCAGGTCATCGACCTTAGTACCTGGTACTTACCAAAACTTCTGCATGTCTATTTTGACATTTGTAAGCACTTTTGTTGGGAATTAGCCACATAATATTGATTTTGATTGAAATACACCATTAAAATATGGCATTTATTCAAAATCACGAAAAAGGGCATTTTATAGCATTTATGGCACCAACAAATGTGATTCATTCCACCCCTCACTACGTGAAATGCCTAAATACGAAATCTGGCCCTAAAGGTGTGTACAGTAAGAAACGTGGCAAAATGGCATTTGACGGACTCTAGTAATTAGCAAAGAATTTCGTAATTTGCAACCGCCAATTGTATACTTGGTATACGGAATTGTTGTGTATATCTGATTTTTTTTTATCATAACTGACGAACGTCAGTTAGGAAGTTTGATAGTAAGTGAATTGATTAGTTGTTTTTCTTTCTATTTTTTAATGTGTTTAATCTTGTTTTAACATTATAGTTGATGAAATTTATAGGGGTAATTGTTTTATAAGAGGATTTCTGTAATCAATTTTGAATATATTTTGTGGTGTTTTTTGTGTGACAGGATGATCGCTTGATCTATCATAACATACCATAAAATATTACTAATCCGGTATAATTACATGTAAAACTTGTGTAGGTTGTAAGGTATCTGGTGTTTGAAGGAATTGATATTGCTTTTAAGTAAATCAAAGATAATTAAGTACCTGCTGAATAATCAACATTAATTGTCATAGTAATTTTACTTATTAAATTATCATTCATTTAATGAGGATACAGGTACTCTGTATCCTTATTTTCTAAAAATGTTATAGATAATGTTAATAATCTGCTTGTGCAAAATAGTTTACGTGCACAATTTTCCTCCAGTGCTAAGTTCCTAATAGTTAATAACAATCGACTTTTGTTCTAGGTGTGAAGATACCCTACTTCAATTGACTCATAGATCATTAACAGAAACTGATGTTTAAACAAACATAATGGAAATTAAACAAGAAACCTTTGATAGTAAACCTTGTAGTTCTACAGGAACTGCATCGTGTATTTCACAGAACATTAGTAACAATGAAAATTTTGAGAAGTTGTATATCAAGGAAGAAAGCATCGAAAGTATTAGTAAGATCGGTATTTCTGCAGGAATAGAAATTAAAGAAGAAGATTTCAAATTAGACAATGAAGGTTATGAAAACAAAACATTTGACAAAAGTAATATAATGACTGCTAAAAAGATTTGTAGAGAAGAATCATTTTACCGCTGCTCTGATTCTGAAAATAAAATAGCTGAGAAGACGAATTTAATTACACATACAACAGAAAAGCCTTATAGATGTTCTGTGTGTGGATACAAAGCAGCACATAAAAGTAGGTTAGCTAAACATGTGAAGACTCATACAGGAGAAAAGCCTTACAGTTGTTCTCTTTGTGAATACAAAGCAACACGGAAACCTGATTTAGTTATACATATAAGATCTCATACAGGAGAAAAACCTTACCGTTGCTCTGTTTGTGAATACAAAACAGCACAAAAAAGTCATTTAGTTACACATATGAGGACACATACAGGAGAAACACCATATAGTTGCCCTGTTTGTCAATTCAAAGCAACTATAAAAAGTAATTTAGTTACACATATAAGAACACATACGGGAGAAATGCCTTATAGTTGCTCTATTTGTGAATACAAAGCAACAATAAAAAGTAGTTTAGTTATGCATATGAGGTTACATACAGGAGAACAACCTTATAGTTGTTCGCTCTGTGAATACAAGGCAAGACATAAAAGTAGTTTAGTTGCGCATATGAGATCTCATACAGGAGAAAAACCTTATAGTTGTTCAGTTTGTATATATAGAGCGATAAGGAAAAGTAGTTTAGTTCAACATATGAAGTCACATACTGGGGAAAAACCTTACAGTTGCTCTATTTGTGAATACAAAGCAACAAGGAAAAATCATTTACTGACACATATGAGGGTACATACAGGAGAAAAACCTTACAGTTGCGTTGTCTGTGAATACAAAACGGCACAAAAAAGTCATTTAAATACACACATGAGGTCACATACAGGAGGAAAAGCCTGTAAGTAAAAATAGTTTTCTTACACCCTGCTTAAGAAGCATGGTATTTGTGAATACAGAACAGCACAGACCAGTTTTTTTAAATATGTACTTATAAAGGTATGAATAGAAAATAATTTTTTTCTAAAAAATGCTAAGCTCCGTGTTAAATTTAAAGCTAAGTGACGGAGTGAAAAATAATGATAGAAGAAATGGGAACAAAAGATGTGGAAGTATGCAAGCAGCAAAAATGGAATTAGGTAGCATATGTAGGTTGAATGTCCACACCAGCGAACCTTGAGAATAAGAAAACGGACGCCAAGAAATAAACAAAGAAAAAGAGGTAGACCATATCAGATGTTGGAAGCAGAAATGGCTGAAGCAGCAGGACAGTCATGGTTGTTAGAGATGAGAAATAAGATTAAATGGAAACAGAAGGGGTGGCCCTTGCCCAACACTGGTGATCCAATGGCTGATCATAAATATTTATTGTAATGGTTTACTGATTGCCTAGTTAACACAACAATGATTAAACTCAAAAGTGAGCACAGAATTAACTATGTTATTTATTGCAAGAAAGTCCGTAGTTTTACACTAATAAATGCACTTGATATGAGCAGCAGCAATCATAATTAGAGTAAGAAGGTTGGCATGAGATAAGATAGAATTCAGAAGGGTTACGTTCAGAGTTTCAGTCATAATTAATGTTTGGAATGGCAAATGCAGCTTGAATTGTGTAGCTGACAGGGTTGAATTGAATAACGTCAAACAATGATATACATTTTAAAATAAAACAAGATGTTTTGTGATGTACAAAAACTGTATGTGCGTTATAAGTATTCAAGGTTTATAAGCCACAAACGGCAAGACAACTGAAAGGTGAAGCAAAGCAGTACGAGGAAGTAAAGATTGCGAAGAGCAATTAGGCAACCTATCGAAAGAGAGACAGTTGATACAGTGCTAAATAAACTGATGTGATTAAGTGCAATTAAAACTAAGTGATTAAAGAGCAGAGCAAAGTGCACCGTGAACAATTTCAAAGAAAAAGACATTTTAGTATTTAAGCAACATTCTATCAAAACTATAGTCCATAAGTAAACATGTAAATCAAACCTTATGTCTTATAAACAAATGTAAATCGTTGTCGCTAGGAAACGAGAATATCACTTCTTTAACATTAAATGGGAGGTTGTAACATTTAGGCTGTGTGCAAGTTGAGCTCCCAGTTTTTACAAAATTATTAATAAAAAAAGTTATTTGTTGTGCCTGAAAAGTGTTTTTTGATATTCACCCGTGTGCAGTCCATATTTGTGGCTAATTTTCAAAGTGATTGCAGTTAGGCCAGGCGGGTTAGGTTTTTTTTGGGAATAAGAGGAAAGCTGCAAATGGCTTTAATCGCATTATTTAAGGTCTGGAATGAGCGTATGAAGTTTTCATTCTCGAAATACCTGAGCGTTGGCCGCCATATTGGAAAAAGGGAGCAAAATTGAAGTTTCTCACCAATAGAATATCTCCGTTTATGTTAGTCTGACAGTGGAAATACTTATTATAAATATTAAAGATAATTGAATTCTTTGCAAAAAATGTCCTTTATATATTTGTGCGAAAACTTATAGTTTGGAAGCGATAGCCGCGAGAAGTGTGGTACATTGTCCACCAAACTTTTGTGTTGATATGAACATTTTAATTCACATAATACACATTGGTAGGTGTATACGTACATTGTACAATACATTTATTGATATTGACTGTTAAAAGTGGTGGGGAGACTTCATTTTCGCAATTTGTGTTTGATTACGCCGATGTTAATATCAATACGATAGACGAATCCAATACCTTTAATGCGATGGGGGGATTCAATACGGAACTTCCTACCGCTCTCTTTCTTCGGGTGTAAAAATTACAAGATTAAAAGGGATTCCAAGTGCGCATGCTGTAGGACTTTTGGCAATATTCCATTAATATCTATTAAAAAAAAAAACGGAAAATCGGGACTTTTAAACATAAAAATAGAAGATCTAAATGAAAAAAATCCAATCTCCAACGAAGTACAGACATTGCCTACTGATTTTCTGTGGATTTATAGAAAGTGGAAGGATCTGCTCGATATTCCAAGATGGAATGGCATGATGGAACGAATCACATAATTCGAGAGCTACTCAAAATCGCGTATATCGTGTCTTCCATTTGTCAATTCTTCTCCAAGTAACTATGACACGATATATACGGTGCTTCTCACCGCAGCCGAAAAATGCAAATCCTTAAATCAAAGCTGCTGCTTCGTAACATTCGATCAGCCACTCTACATTAACGCTATAGATATAATATCTTCCGGCAGTGCAAACTCCGACCTAAGCAGCGTCATAGTCAGACTTGGGGGTTTCCATATCTTAATGCCGTTTATGGGGGCGATTGGATACATCATGGATTGAAGTGAATTACAAGAGATTCAGTGTCCAGTATGCTTCTGCATTCACTGAAAAAATGTTAGGCGGCCATGCTTATTCGGGAGCTGTAAGAGCATATATCTTATCCCACCTGGCTTTGGCAAAAATGATCTTATCTGCAGGATCTGCACTTTATTTAAACGTTGAGGATGAACCTGTACTACAGGAAGCCGTTTTGGATATCGGAGATCCTTCCTTCATAAATAAAATTGAAGCAGAACCTTTCAACGCCATTATAAGGAAATTCTCGGAAAAATTAAGTGAACTTCAATCGAATGAAGCGACGGCAAAACTTTGGGTCCAATATTTTCATATGGTCACCCTAATAAAACAGTTTATCCAAGCTGCGGGAGTGGAGACTGGCATTTACACTTGCAATGCATACAAAAAATGTTGTCATATCTACACGCTAGTGGGCATTTTTTGTATGCCAAATCCTGCCAACTATACCTTCAGGATATGTTTGATCTTGAATCCAGACTGTCTCCATTGGATTACGGACGATTTGTATTGAATGGTTTTTTTACGATCCGACGCTTTGAGAAATTCTGGTGCGGGATATGGTCGGATATGACTATCGAGCAAACCCTTATGAGATCGATGAAGAGCACTAGCACTGGTGGCTTGACTCACGGAAGAGGTAAGAAATATTGATATATTCACTGAAAAATTTGTTGGTTTTTGTTAAAATATTGGAACAGCGTCGTATTTAATAGAAAATGAAATACGGCGTGCAAAACCCGACGTTTCGTGCGGTTGCCCGAAAATGACACATTTCGCAGAAATATTGCTTCCAAAGTATAAGTCTTAGCAAAAAAGTACAAAAGATTATTTTTTAGAGAATTTAATTATCTTTAATATTGGTAATAGGTATTTTTACTTTCAAGCTAACATAAACGAAGAAATTGGCGGAAAACTAAGTTCGCTGCTTTTTTCCAATATGGCGCCAACGCGCAGGTCTTTCAAGGGGGAAAAATTAATGTGTTTATCCTAGACCCTAAATAACACGATTAAATCCATTTGCAACTTTTCTCTAATTATTTTGCGAGCACGTCCTTTTTTGGCCCCTAGCGCCTGGTCTAAGTACCCAGTAAAGAGAAATAACCAGCTGCAAGAATCGTCTAAGTGCGACCAACTTTGGGGTCCCTTTTCCGAGTAGCTGAGACATCGGTCAGCCAGAACCTTGTTTGCTACATTTGGAGTTGCCCTTCAATGTGCAAGCCAGCACCGGAGCACCACTTCGAAAGGTAAATTTCACAGGAAGCAGTTGGAGCAGCCCCGTAATATTTGGGGTTGTTCAAGTTTCGACATTTCCCGAGAGATTAAACGTGATTAGTACAAGATTTTTTCAGCATGTTGTTTTCAGATTTGAGCACATTAATTTCCTTCGCCAATGAATCAATTTTGTCACCTTGTAGCTTGAATTTCTCATTTAATTTTTCTATCACTGTGGCTGATACAGCCGCAGCAATTGCACTTAAGAAATTCTTATCACTGCACAGCGCGGCGGTAGTGTCGGAATAATCCTGTTGATATCTTCAAGCTGGTCCCGTGTAAATGGCATCTTTTATTGTTATAAATGTACTAAGCGGCACCACAAGAAAACACGTCTACACTGCAGCGCGGCTCATGTGCGAATCTATACTCTTCGTGGCAAATTTTATCACAAAGTCACTTTCAAATACTTGAAAATCTTGTTTTAAAGATAAGGGAAACTCATCCACCAACAAATCGTCATTTGTGTCGACTAGCTCTAATGAATCGTTTTCACTCTGGGAAGATTCATTCCCTTCAAACACTTTTTTTATCAGTTTTTGAATTCTTTAAGCTTTTTGTTCTTTGTTGTTCATGACATTTCTTGTCATGTTTATCAGTTCATTTAGAACTGGAGTAGATGTATAGACTACTGACTTCGACTCTTTTTTCTTCCTTTAGAAATTCTTCTGGTTTTTGTTTTTGGATACGGTCTTATATCACTTAAACTTATCTTTCTTTTTTTTTGCGTCATTGGTCTTACAGTTTTCTCCCTGGGAAACCTGACGTGATGATTTTATTGGAAACTAACTGAGAAGTGTCTTCATTTTGTAAAATCTGGGTTGCAGGTGACCTCATAGTAGAGGTTGACGGCTGGGCATTTTAAATCACCATTTGTTGCTAATGTTTCAGATTGTTCTGTATTAGCAGTTGGATTTTGAGCTTGGTTTTGAGATTGATCTGTAACTGTGCTAGCGACAAAATTTTCATCGGAAAAGGCTAAACGATTAACAGGCCAAATACCTGGCTTTTTAAATGAGTTTATGATGTTTTGTCTCGTAAACGCTTTATTGGTAAATTCTCCCAAATTTCGAATAGTAATGGTCTTCCCAGGGTTTGAAATCAACCAGTCATCATAAATAGTGACCAAGGCGGACATAAAGTGTCCATACCTATATCCAGAGCCGGATTAAGGAGGGGGGGGGCTAAGGGGGCTGCAACCCCGGACCACCGAATTCCGGGGGCCTCCAAAAAAAAATACGAAGGTTATAATCTAGTGCAGTTTCTAATCATTTAGATCCCTTTGTACCCGTTGCAAAAATGGGAATGGGGCCTCTAAAAAAATATAGCCCTGAGCCTCACATATCCTTAATCCGGCTCTGCCTATATCCCAATATCCAGAGGCTCCATGCGGTGAGTATTATGCGGCGGAAAGGTAAGAAGAGTAATTCCTGATTCTTTGCATAATTTCACTGCTTCTAAGAACACATGTGATGTGTGGTTGTCCACAAGAAGAAGAATGAGATTTTCTGCCAAGCTATTTGCGTAGATTTTAATGTGTTCTAAAACACGCAGAAACAACTCTTGTCATCCAAGCAGTTTTGCCCCCAAAACTAAAGACGATTCTGGAGCCCCTTATATATACTGACTTCCATAAAAATCGCAACACCTAGAATTAATTCAGTAGTCCTCCGGAGACGTCCAGATCCAGGGCGACGTTGTTGAACCCCTTCTTCGGACGTATTTTGTTCCATAAGGTTACATACAGTATGATCGAAAACTCTTAACCTCTAGAGGGCTGTGGAACTATTTTATCAAAAAATTTGGTTGGCAGTCGTGGTAGTAAAAGTCACATAGGCATTTTATATCTGTCAGTTTAAGGTTATGTCAGAATTGTCATTTCAACAAATACAAACATTCTTGTTGAGTACATAAAAATATTAGTAACAAAAACAACTACGGCTATTCAAAATGATTTGCTGCATTTTCCATACACAGAACCACATAGAGCTCGGCATTAAACATCCTGTAAAAGTTAGTTTATCTGTCAAAATTGTATAGGTTATATTATTAAGTAGCTTTACTCATCACTGCCAACATAAATTAATTTTTTTAAATTCTCAGCCCTCTAGAGGTTGAAAGTTTTCGATCATACGGGTATCTTATTCGTTTAATAATCAATGCTAATACCAAAATCTAAGTACGCACCGGATTATATGCATTTTCAGAATAATTTCACTCAAGTGTCACCAAAACGGAGACATGAAAAAGGCAACTATCAGTTCGGAAGAAGATTTAGAAAATGTCAGTTTTTCAAAATGGAAGCCGGAAATGACATGAATGTACACGCGCTGAAATAGCGCAGGCACTGCAATTCCAAAACTTAAAGTATTCCAAGTTGCCGGGCTATATTAGGCCCGTTACAAGTTCAGCAAATAACTCAAGTCACAAGAAAATCGAAAAGTTCCACTAAAAAACCTGTACAAAACTGTAGAGCCGTGTACTAGACACTAGACACGCTTTACAAATCGCCTTCCGCTTGATGTATAAGTAGTAGGGCCATTCACAACTACCACACACTTACCAGGAAACCTACAGCGTACGAATCTTGCACTACGCCTGTGGAACTGTCAACGGGCGCATTCAGATGACATAACAGTTGAGTGACATTTTCCCGAATTCGTATAAAATCGACCGCTAACTTGGCCGCTCAGTCGTAGCGGTCGCCATTTTTGTAATGTATTTCAAAACCGCTCAATAAGATGGACGTGTTTACTTCGCAATATGAATATAATGGTGTACTGTACAGCGTTGGTGGATAGCATTGTTTAAATGAGCAACTACTTTATTACTACACTAATTACTCTTTAATTTACCTTAGTAACCTCATCAAATAATGTTTATTCATTCATTTGAACTTCTTCTTCATATGGCTATTTTTACTTGATTTGCTGCTGTTCTAAATAGTTCTGTAGTTGTAGTGTTGAACCAATTTCTTAAGTTTCTCAGCCAGGAGATTCTGCGTCTACTAGGCCCTTGTTTTCTTTCCATTTTTCCTTGGATTATCAGATGTAATATTCAAATCTCTCTCGATGCCTAATTATATACCCCAATAGTCAAGTTTCATTTTCTTTACCGTTTTAACTATTTCAACTTCTTTCCTTAATCTTCTCAAAACTTCGTTGTTCGTTACATGTTCAGTCCAGGAAATTCTCATTATGCGTCTCTAGACCCACATTTCGAAGGCCTTCAATTTTTGTGTGCTGGTCTTCGTCAATGTCCACGCCTCTACCCCATACAATAATACCGGAAACACATAACATCTCACCAGTCTCAATTTAGCGAAGGCTGTTCTTGCTTTTCCTATTCAGCTTTTTATTTCCATTGAATGGTCCCACTATACGTTTACAGAACTTCCAAGGTATGTGAATTTCTCCACTTGTTCGATCTCTTCGTTGTTCAAAAGTAATCTTCCTCTTGCATGTTGTTGTTTGCTATTAATCATAATTTTTTTCTTTTTTACATTAATTCGTAGACCGTGTGACTCACTTACTTCTGATATTTTATTGATTAATTTTTGCAATCCTTCTATAGAGTCTGCAAACACAATGGTGTCGTCAGCATACCTTATGTTATTAAGCCGCTCTCCATTTACCAGGATTTCTTGTTGTATTTCGTATATTGCTTCCTTAAATATGGTTTCTGAATATAAATTGAATAGTATAGGGGACAGAACGCATCCTTGTCGAACCCATCGCTGAATTGCAACTTTCTCGGAATTTATACCTTCCACTTCATTTGAACAAAATATCAATATAATTAAACTTTAGTTTGTGTTATTGATAGTATCATCAGTCATAAATGTAATAATAGTTTGTTCTGGCTCCACGTTGCAGCGCCTTTTTATGTTATAATTTGACTGTGTTATAATGGTCTTTATGTATGTAAATTGTTTTATGTTACAGCAATATTTATTATTCTTTAGCTGCTAGGTCAGACTTTTATTATACTTTATTTTATTTTCATTCGATTCTCTTTTAGATTTACTTTTAGTAACCCATTTGCCCTTTTATAAATTATGGATTATCACTATTATTAAATCTCTAGCTCCGGTAGAAAACATTTACTCTTGACTGAAAACACAGGTCGGATACGCTCATAAAGACTACTTTTATTCCTGAAAATTGATTCTTTTATTTCATGACAACTTCGTCTGTCAATGTCACTTCAAGTTATGCAAGCGCAAAATCAATTACAAATACCTCCTCGTTACATTACTTGTCATTCCACAAATATAAAATAGTATCTAAGTACTCCCCTCTTTAAAATTACCTCACTTCGTTTTTTCTATATTTTTCTTTCAGTTTTTACATAAATACCTGTATTCTGTCACCTGTCCATGGACCTTGATACTCTCCTTTGCCAAGCCAACACATCCGGCAGTCTCACAGAAACCTCCCAACGGCCAGACAAATCCCAGTACGAACTCAACCAAACACCAGGAACCGCAAAGACTTCCCAGTCAAACACGACAAGACACCTACCACTTTTGTCCAACAGAACTGCCAAAAACTGATCAGCATCAAACGCCTTCCACGTCTTCCGTCCAAAATTCTCAAGCTACCGATGACCTTCACGAACCTCGATTAGATGCAAGTTACAAGATGTCACTTCAATAACAAGGTTGGCGAATTAGAACTCCAGTAGATGAATAACCTTCTATCCACACCATAAGACGCTCACTCTGCTAACAAACTTGATGTAAATCACTTCCAAAAAAAAACATTCCCTGTTATCCAATTCATATGATGTAATTGATTAACAATAAACTTAGTTCGACATCCAATTCCAGAAATTGCTTTTGTAGATTGTAACTGTATTACATAGAGCATTCTCACCACATCCATTTTTTCCCTCCTTACTATGTTTACATCTTTAAATTTTTAAAAATGTTACTTTTTATTTTCTTCTCACAAATTTTATGTTTAATTCACAACCCTTTACATTCCAAAAACAGATTAAACTTTGTATAAAGTGTTTATTTTATAAATTTTGCCGCTTACAAAGGTATTACATGTTTTTTGTACCAAATTATTTTAGATACTGATAATAGCTATTTATATGTCTAGGGAGCAAAGATATTAATTTTCTCCCAGGTGTGAATTTAATGCCCGACGCTTTATCGGAGGGCATTAAACACGCAAGGGCGGAAATGAACCTTTGCTCCAGTGATATGTATATATTGAGATGGTCTTAAGCCCTGAGTCTCACTTCTAACAGCACAACAAAATAATGAATAATTCAGACAAGCTTAGATTGAGAAATAGCATCTAATTGCAATAAAATAAAAATTAATCAGACTTGAATTTAGGAATAATATGTGCAAAGCTATGCAAGTAATAAAGAAATTAATTCTCCTAACATAAAGAACAAGGCAGAGCTCAAATCATAGAGGTTGGATTCATGGTCTATTTAATCAATGTAAATTTATAAGAACGAATCGATTATGAAAATAATTAGTAAATGCTGGTCGAGGGTATTTTGCAAGTCATAATTCATTAATAACAATTCTCTGTGAGCATATCATAATAAGGTAATGTGGAGGAAGGCAAAGCAGGGTGCAACGAGCACGAAGTGAGGTCAAAGCTAAAGGCAAATCATAAATAAAAAAGGAAAATGTTACAACAATATTGGAAATTTGCTGAATTTACAAACAGTTTATTGATTAGCAAGTATAACAATGAAATGGACTTTTAATTGAATTCAGAAGTGATCAAAAGAGGATGTGCGCGAAAAGAAACATGAGTCAGTGCAATAAGTGAATGAAAAGACATTTAAAACGGTGCAACGCGAGTGATAATGTAAGACAATGATTACAAAAATCAAAGGACAATTTAGTAAATAAGGTAGACTTGTAAAATTAGTTAGATTTTAAGAATTTATTTGTTAAAAAGGTCAATTGAACAGAGTTGATTTCCTATTTGTATTGATGTGCAATTGTTAATAACAACTAAAAATAAAATAATTTTACTGACAGCCCAGTTTTACTCTCCCAGAAAAATCTAATTTTTATATAGTAAATATTAAAATACAGCTCCGAAACTTTACCAGAGTGTTCACGACATAGCAGTGTTCAAGCACAAGTGTGGGTTTTAAAATCGGCCACTACAAAATATTTCCGATTCACAACGGCTTCCGAGGGACGTTCGCCATCCTATTTTGGCCTACGTTTAACAGCAAGAGGCGGTTTCCGAGGTTCCTGACTTCGTGGCTACACCGGCGGCACACCAGTCCAGCTCCTCCAAGGCCTGCACCACGGTTCCTGCTCGCTGAGAGAAGATCTGGCACATTATCACCTCTCCGGACATCACCGGACAGCACCTGGAAAAATTGCAATGTTAGTTGTGAAGAAAATTGTACATGTACCACCGTAAAACCTACCCGGGAGTGGAATAGCATCGCTGCTTGGCAGATTCACGGCGATTTAATAGCTTCAGTAGCTTCAAATTGAGAATTTAGAAGTCCAGAATTGAGGTTAGGATTTCTTGACGTCATTATTTCGAATCAACGAAGTGGAGGGTTTTGGCTAGAAACAAAACACGATCAACCGACGCTATAAGAAAGCGGGAAAATACAAAACTTACCTATTTAATTTGCTCATTGAGTAGTAATTCATATCACAAACACGAAAACGATCTGCATTTGCTAGTTTTTCATAAAGACGTAAAATGATATGACAGATTAGCTCCGTTGTACCATTTAGGTTGCTTTTGACCTACGCACCATAGGCGTGCGATCAAAATTTTAAATCTAAAATTGTGAACCCAGACCTTGAATAAGAGCTCTGTTCTGCTATGAGTTAGCTAACAATAATAATTCAAGTTGCAAGTAGATTACATTATAAATAGGGGCGTACGATCATTCAGGTCAAGCATATCACTAGACCGCTCATTTAATTATCCCTGAGAACCAAAATTAATTATCTGATTTGTGACGAACCCAGAATTAAAAATAATATGTATGGTGGCTCTAGATATTTTTATTAATAGAAGCAATTAATTAGTAGTGGGCGGCCATTACAATATATATATATATATATATATATATATATTGCTATGGTACATAGAGAGAGAAAATAATTTAAATATATCGAAAATTAAGTGCAAAGAATGGAATAGTATTAGTATAGTAATCATTGAAAAAGGCTAGGAAATAGTATAATGCAAACAACTTAATGTTGCAGGATAACGAATCAAAGTCCTAATATAAAATGTCTAGAGTGTGGCATTCAATTTAAATAATCGTAGTCAAGAGATAGAAAAATATGTTTTTAGGGATTATTAAATAAACAAACTTGAAAACGGAAATGTAAAGTATTTTTCGACTAATAAACTTTAATATACTCTAGTCCTATTTATCTAAGAACTATTTTGGCATGATAAATGGACTATACATGAAATTTACGTGGTACTGAAGTGAAAATATAACTGGACAATGTAAATGAATTTTACATGGTATAACTACAGGAGTGCAAGTAAATACAAAGATAAAATATAGCAAGAATGGAGGATCAAGATTATTAATTGGAACTATATAATAAAACATCAGTAAGAGTAACGATTTGGATATAATTGATTGGAATTTTAATACAAATGATTGACGATTGGACGTTCTTTTGGGAGTGTTGACGCTGCTTGGAGTTTCTGAGTGCTGTGCCGGAGGGTGTTTGGACTTGGTGGAGAACTGTGATCTTCCAGCTTAGGACGAGGTTGCTGTTTGTAGTTTTGTCACAACAGACTGGGTCCCATTGAACGGAGATCAACTTCCTGACGACTGAGGGAGCATACATGAGGATTTGGATTGTTAAACAACGAGATTATTTTGAGGCTACTCACAGCTGGACAGTTTGAGTCGACAACGTGATGGATGCAGCGAGTTTACAAGTGAGGTGATTAGTGTTTATTTACAGATAGAACTGAAGGAAACAGGCTGATTCAAGCTACTTGGAAGTTTGAGCGTTGCAGGTTAGTTAATAATAAATACATGCTAATGTTATCTGTAACAAAGAACATTTAAAATTGGTTCATTAAGACAAAGAAAGTCATACTTACGAATTGATTTATGAATTTTATATAATTTGTAAAGGATCTTGATTAGTTATCTGCACAAGCAATTGCAAATGACATAAATGTCAAATTTATTGAAGTTTTAACATAATTCAAATTACAATTAGATTACTTGATATTTCAGAACCTACCCCTGAGTTGAGATACATGCTATTCCTTTTTATTAAGGTTAAAACCATTATTATTAAACGAACATAAGTCTATAATCATAGCAATATATATATATATATATGATTTTTTCTTCGAACGCATGTTCTATTGCGCGAAATTTCAAAATTTTGCTTTAGGAAATCATTATAGTGACTCGAGATTTCTGTAGTGAG
The DNA here is from genome assembly GCA_940337035.1 of Agriotes lineatus. Lineage (NCBI taxonomy): Eukaryota > Metazoa > Arthropoda > Insecta > Coleoptera > Elateridae > Agriotes > Agriotes lineatus. The sequence continues at coordinate 35,200,573 of OW679196.1, read as the reverse complement.
ATTTTGTCTAATTTCCAAATCAGCATAACGTTGTAAAGCTTTGGTGTGACATCCATGGTGACATAAATACAAATGCCAAGTCCATCACTCTATATAATTTGTATCGTATTTATCTAACACCCACTATGTTGAATGATGTTTCTCGAATAGTTATTTGTCATTAATTTTCCACTTCATTTCAGATAATAATTAAATTATGTTAGAATCTTTCTGTTTCTTATATGGCATCATTCAATTGATTTAAATTATATTTTATTTATTTTCCAAATACACTTTAATAATTTTGATATCCTTCTAATACTTAAATTCATGTCTGTAATTTAATACTGTATTCTTTTAACCTTTTTAATCTGCTATCAAACCCTTATACTAAAAACCATTACAAGTTATATATGGTTTATTTGGAAACAAAATGTTGAACAAAAATGTAAATACATTGCTTATGTAACGTATACAGTTGGTTTCTAGCTTCTAATCTTAACACAAGAAGTCAAGAACACAATATTCAGCTGTATTTATAGGTTAAAATAAACAACTTTATCTACGACCACCACTAAAAGTAGGCCTTTTAGCGCTAGCTTAATTCACTAAAAGTGACGATTTATAGTTGACCGTGGTTAAAGAAATCAGCTGTTTACTTTTAGCCCATGTGCTAAAAGTGAAGTGAGGTTATAAAACTACAATTCCGAACTGGAAGTAAAGTTGTAAAGTTATTCTAGTTGCTTCTTGCGTTACAGGTAAAGTGTTTTTAAAATAATTAAAGCGTTATGTAATGAATACAGTCAGATTTGGAGTATTAATAATTACATTTCGTAACTGACCTTGACTACTGTCATTCGCAAACATTCGCCCGCGCGGCATGGCCTACTGTTTATTATGACATAAATTAGAAGTGTCGTAGATGCAAACCTTTGTTAAATCGATATTTATGGATTAATAACAGTAAAATTAAGGTCGTAGATAAAATATTGTATGCAAGGCGTGCTAAAAGTCGTTTATGCACGAGACATGTTATGAAACTCAGCCTTCGGCTTCGTTTCATAATTTTCATGTCTCGTGCATAAACGTCAACTTTTAGCACTTGTTGCATAAATAGCTATTAACAGTTAACAACGTAAGTTTAGGAAAGCTGAGCGCTCATTCAGCGGTTGTAGTCTGAAAGCGCCCAATGTCAAAGATTATAAACATTTCCTGAGTGCACTTACCAATTCATTTTTTTTCTTGACTGTACTTCAACCCTAGTGAAAAAAGTTTATATATTATTTACTATTATTATTATTATGTTCACATTTAGCTTAAACTTGAATAATAAACTACTCGCCTATTATTGACAGATACCTGAGAATATTTAACTTTGTTGGGTTTAACAAATTTTCGCCAGTGGCAACCCTGATTGCCTTAGTACCAGTTTAGGTATTTTTTGTTTTGTGGTTCCAAAAGTGTTGGGCTTGATGCTTGATGAACTGTCAATTAAAAATAAGTTACTAATTAATATATAATTCGTATTTCTCGCCTCGCATCGTACTAATTGGCCGGCTTCATATCTCTCTTACAACGTTGATGTTCGAAATCTCTGTTTAGTTACACTTGAGTACTTTGCAGCAAAACATTTATGAAACTGAGGTTAAGTGTTGTACGTTTTACAGTTGTAAGAGTTATTAAGTATTATTTTTTACTTTACAGATGGTTGAAGGGACCACGATTTTCTTATTGAGGTAGTTTTCTATAAGGTAAATTACAATTGGTCAATTCTAGAAAAAAAACGTTCACTACCTTCACCAAATAATTCCTGTGCAAATGAAAAAAATAACATCCTACACTTTAATGGCTGCTTTGGAGCACTATAATGGGTTAGTAAACAGAGCAGCATCCGTGGCAACATTTTGCAATGTTATAGATCCACATCCTACAATATGTAAAAACAGCACAACAAAATAAATTAAACAAACATATTATTATAGTGATATCCAGTATTTCTTGAAATTAAAATTCTTGTTCAACCCACTTTCACTGTGTAATTTTGTACCGGTAGACTATCGTAAACTAAAAGTCACAAAATTATATATTGTTTTGCCCCTTAAAGGCCTAAAAGCATGTGCCCATGGCATACACCACATTTGCCATATCCCAGTTTTCTTTCTCTTAGTAACTGAAAAATAAATTGGTAGTTGGTGCTTCCGTTGTTTTTAATGTGATCATATTGCTGTTTAAAATATTAATTTAAAAATAGTTGCAATAATACGTGTTTGTTCCAGATGTGGTATCTCATATGCTCGAGTAATCGTATATTGAGTGAAGAAGTATTACTTTCCAAGCCAACACTAAACTAGCCATAATGATCACTAATCAAGAAACAGTAGATAATAATTTATTTTATAGTTCAACCACAACTTCGCTGCATAAATTAAAAGACTTGTATCACAATGAAGATATTAACAATTTATCTATCAAACAAGAAATCGTTGGAACAACTAACGACATCAGTGTGCACTCGCAAATTGATATTAAATGCGAATTTGAAATTAAAGACCAAAGTTCCATGGCTCAAAATTCAACAGCACCCAAACAGGATTTGGTTATGAAGTTTACTATGAGTGAAAAACCATTCTCCTGTTTTGTTTGTAAATATAAAACGACCCAGAAAAATATTGTTAGACATATGAAAACTCACACCGCCAAAACACCTTATTCTTGTTCTGTTTGTGATTATAAAAATGCTCGCAAAAATAATTTAGTTAAGCATATGAGAACTCATACAGGCGAAAAACCTTATTCTTGTTCTGTTTGTGATTATAAAGCTGTCCAGAAAGCTCACTTAGTTATGCATGTGAAAAATCATACAGGCGAAAAACCTTATTCTTGTTTTCGGTGTGATTATAGAACTGCCCGAAAATCTAGTTTATTTATGCATGTAAAAACGCATACAGGCAAAAAACCTTACTCTTGTTCTGTGTGTGATTATAAAACGGCCCGCAAACATGATCTAGTGAAGCATATGAAAACTCATACAGGCGAAAAACGCGAAAAACTTCATTTTTGTTCTGTTTGTGATTATAAAACTGCTCGCAAAGATCATTTAGTAAGACATATGAAAACTCATACAGGTGAAAAACCATTCTACTGTTCTGTTTGTGATCATAGCACTGCATATAAACAGCAATTAATTGCGCATGTGAAAACTCATGAAGGCGAGAAACCTTATTCTTGTTCTGTGTGTGGGTATAAAACTTTCCACAAACCTAATTTAGTTAGGCATATGAAAACTCATACAGACGAAAAACCTTACTCTTGTTCTTTTTGTGATTATAAAAATGCTCAAAAACCTAATTTAGTTTTGCATGTGAAAACTCATACGGGCGAGAAACCTTATTCTTGTTCTGTATGTGGGTATAAAACTGCCCACAAAACTAATTTAGTTATGCATATGAAAACTCATACAGGCGAAAAACCTTATTCTTGTTCTGTTTGTGATTATAAAGCTACCCAGAAAGCTCATTTAGTTTTGCATATGAAAACTCATACAGGCGAAAAACCTTACTCTTGTTCTGCGTGTGATTATAAAACGGTCCGCAAACATGATCTAGTGAAGCATGTGAAAACTCATACGGGCGGATAACTTCATTTTTGTTTTGTTTGTGATTATAAAACTGCTCACAAGGATCATTTAGTTACGCATATGAAAACTCATATAGGTGAAAAACCATTCTATTGTTCTGTTTGTGATCATAGAACTGCATGTAAACAGCAATTAGTTGCGCATGTGAAAATTCATGCAGGCGAGAAACCTTATTCTTGTTCTGTGTGTGGATATAAAACTTTGCACAAACCTAATTTAGTTCGGCATATGAAAACTCACGCAGGCGAAAAACCTTATTCTTGTTCTGTTTGTGATTATAAAGCTGCCCAGAAAGTTCACTTGGTTATGCATGTGGAAACTCATACAGGCGAAAGACTTAATTTTTGTTCAGTTTGTGATTATAAAAGTGCCCGCAAAAATAATTTAGTTAGGCATATGAAAACTCATACAGGCTAATAACCTTACTCTTGTTCTGTGTGTGATTATAAGACAGCCCACAAGCATAGTTTAGTTATGCACGTCAAAACTCATACAAGCAAAAAACTTCATTTTTGTTTTGTTTGTGATTGTAAAACACTCCGCAAATATAATTTAGTTGCGCATATGAAAATTCATACAGGCAAAAAACCTCATTCTTGTTCTGTATTGCTTAAATGAGCTCTTATTAATCAATAATTATATAGCACAAAGAGAAGCCTTATGGCTATAATAATAAGACAAAAAATTGGTTTTTGTTGCTTTCCGAACTCGAATTATAGAGTCGGAATGCTTCTCGTATTGTTTACAATTCAACTTGTCAGGTTTCGTCTATAAAATTTTGCATTAGTGGGTTTGGTACACAGTAGGAACTCTTTTAAGATTCGTTGAAGATGAAAAAGACATTTCACTCGAACTAACGTTAATCAACAAGTGATGTATGGTGCAACACAAAAGTGTACGAAATACGGTGTGTGGAGTGAAGACGGTCACAGTATCAGTAAACTAAGTTTAATGTAGTTAAATTACACCAATTGTTATTGGTTATACACTAGAAATACCTATCTATATGCTAAACTTAATTTTATGTGTTTCCGATCTTCATCATATCTTTCAAATATTCATTCACCATACGGCTGTTATAAGTCCAATAGGGTTTAAACTGTACACAATTGTAGCTGGTAGTCCAGTAAGGATAATTCTTCTGGTAGATCTGAATGCTAAAGCAATTTTAGTTGGGTTGCATCGTTTAAAGTTAGTCAAGCACCTGAAAATTGCAGTTTTATTAAAATTATGTACCTATTAGATCAGGCAAGACATGCAATATTACGTAATCTGAGATGTAGAAACCATATTTAATGTTTTTACAGCTTGAAAATATGTCTTAACAGTGGAAATTGTGAAAAAATGATCGGAATGACATGTCAAACTGATTTAAGCTTATTTGATAAGTAATTTAGCTTACATTCGTGTGTAATTAGAGTTATAGGCAAATAATAAAGTGGTTTTTATGTTAATATTGTTTAATTAGTACTATAAAAGCAAATTTAAGAGAAATCAACAAAACATTCAAATGTTGAATACCTATAGGATATAGACCTAACTATTAAGAATGAATGTTTACTTCTTAGGACCGAATTTGAATTCTTCCAACAACAAGGTCGAATCAAGTTGGAAGTATGTGACTTTTCCCGAGAAAAAATCTGGTGTGATGACGCACACAACTTCCTTCTACAGTCATCTTATAATTAGTAAAAAATTTGTTTTTGGTTTCCTTACTATATTATACCCTTGTCTCAGGCCACGTTTCTGCTTGGAATAAAGTGTTCGAACTTCACTACATTATACAGGGTGTTTAAAAAATACGTTCAGATATTTTACCCACTTATAGATCTCATTAATGCAAACAAAAAATCCGAATAAACTTGGGTCCTAAAACGTTTTGTTTCCGAGATACAGGGTGTTAAAGTTTTAAAAAATTCATTTTTTATTGTTATCCAAAAAACGCTTCTGGCGATTTTAATGAAATTTCTTTATAACTATGAGGTATCTTTTGGACCTATTGCAGTTGATCCAGTAATTCCAGGGGCGTGCCCACGGGGCTGTAGATTAGGTTTTTTTCACAAAAAAATAACGCCCAGCAGTTTTTTGCAATTTTCACATTTTTCTTTATTAAAACAACTAAAAATTCAACTTTTTTTGTCTCTTAAGTTGTTTCGTATCTCGCCTCATTTTCAAGAAGAAGAAAAAAATGAAGCCCATATCTTTGCACGCCTCTGAACATGTTGAGACAAAAATTAAAATGCTTCAATATCTAAAAATCTCTTATCCGATTTTAGTGAAACTTTGAAGGTTTATTGTTGCTATAAAGCATCATGTTTTGGCTCATTTAGATTTAAATTATTTATTCCAGGGGCAGCCGGGATTTTTTTTGAAAACTTTAACACCCTGAATTTTTTGTTTGTACTGGATAAAAGTAGATAAAATATCCGAACGTATTTTTTTACTCCCTGCATATAAAAAAAAACTTGTATTAGAGGTATTCAAATGGAAAATTAATTATCTCACATCAATACACATTAAAAATGTAACGTTTGAAAAAAATCGTTGGGGCCATTTTTGAGAAAATTGAAAAAACTGAAAAATCACAAGAGTAAGCACCATACTTCCGGTATGCGATTTTCTTCAAAGCTTGCTGTCGATAGTACACAAAACTTATATATGAACTTTCAACGTCATATCTCTTTTCATTTTTGAGATATTCTGTTCACACACAGACTGACAGACAGACCAATAAACAAAACATGTTTTTTGAGTTCAGAGGACTATAGAACGTGAACATCTGTTGAAAACTCAATTTCGAATTTTTTAGGTTAATCCGATACTTCCTTTATAGTCCATTCATATCAGCAAAATTAGAAAAAAAATTGCCGTTTGGAGGTTATACGCACCAATGGAAGAGATTTCAAAAACAAAAGAGTTCCCAAGTCCTAAGTGGTTGTTTCACACCCAAAAACCACCCCTAACTCGCACTGCGGTGGTTTTTAGCGTTTTTCTCAGAAACTATTGGTAGTACAGAGAATTTTATACTTACCAGAAATGTTCCTTACAAAATAATCCAATTCATTTTCTCCAATGGTTTTCGAGCAATAAGCGATTGAAGAAGGGGGTTGAAACGAAGACAGGTCGCATTTCGTATACATACAACAGATATAATACTGCAAATTATAGACAAAAACATGTTTTTTATTTAATAGTTTTGTTCTGTTCTTACAATATTTTGACTTCTTCTGATGTTGCTCGTTTCCACACCACCCATGAGTTAGAGCTACCAGCACGTTTTTTTTTCAAGTAGTATCCCTAAAATGCCCACTCCACTAAGATTACTTTGATTTACATGCCATCGTCTTCAGTATCTACATGTCATGTACTCTGTATTCGTATAACTTCGTCCACGATCAATTCCACACTTAGTTGTGCAACGCAACTCAGTCTTAACACAGCCGCAACTTTGGTGCGTACAATCTCCAAACGGCAAAACTTTATAATTTGTTTTTTCTATTCGGCCATTATAGGTCTAATATCAATGGACTATTATTGTAAAGGGAAGTAAAAGGAGAAAACATTCTCTCAGTAGTCCTTAAAGTGGCTTTGGCAATAGGTATTACTATGCGCAATGAAGATATTGTCACTTGCACCGATTCGCACGTTTTTCTGGCGATTCCTTAGGGAGCTGTACAAAGAATATTGTGGTGAAATTTGCCTCACTAGGGAGAAATCTGACTTTCTAAATGCTGAAAAAAAATTATAAAAATCCAGGTTTAAATACGCAAAATCTGGGTTGTGGAAAAGACGCAAAGGTGTTCATTAATGAACATCTATCCCCTTACTATCAGCTATAAAAAGGCAAGTGAGTTTTCTAGAATCACAAATTATAAATACTGCTGGATAAAAGAAATGAAGATTTTTGTTAAGTAGGATGACGCCTCTCGTGTCATTTACATTTCGAACGAAAATGTGCTGTTTCGTTCACAAGAATAATTTCTTATACAGTGAACTTTTTACGTATCACCTCTAATTAAAATGGCTTCTATGAGTGACACTGTTTTAGTTTACCATAAAAATAGAAGGGGTTTAAGAACTAAGACTCCTGATTTTTACCTACTTGTGCTGCATATTATGAGTATATATCCATCACGGAGTCATGGTTAAAACCAGATTTTCTAACGTCAGAGCCGTTTCCATCGCATACAATGTTTTTCGTCTAGACAAAGATCCAGTGGTTAGTGGAAAAAGTGACGGGGGTCGTGCGATGATTGCTATTCGGAATGTTTTTTCTGCTGAGTGTGTAGCAAAATGGTGCAATGTTATCAGTGTTATAGTGGGTATTTAGGTGTCCGTGGCCTTAAAGGTAGGCAAGAAACTATTTATGGGACTGTGTATTTTCCCTCTCATGCGTCGTATAATAATTATGTGGTTTTCTTTTATAAATTAGAAGATATTTTTGTCAAAAACAGTAAAAATAAATTTTATTAGTGGGCGATTTTAATCTGCTCAACCTAACTTGGACACTCAATAAAGGTGGTAATGATTTTCTTCCCCAAAATGCTACGGATTCCAGTAGTCAATGTTTTTCTGATTGGCTTTTGTCTTAGTAATCTTAAACAATTTAGTAATATCTCAAATGTATGTATTATGTGTGTGTGTTTTCGATAACCTCATTTTACCTTGCGGTGTAGAGGCTGCTGCTCTATGCACTTGCATCTGGCGGTACAATGCTCAACTTGCCCCGGATTTGGGATACAAAGTTGGAGTGCGCCTTTTGTGCTTGCGGAGGAACCATTGTGTGTGTTGACCTTGTTACTCTATCTGTTAGGTCTGTGGTTCTGAGCAGAGCATAGTTAATTTGGTGCCCAACTATGAATGGTAATATCTCAAATGTAAATAATAAAATTGTGGACGTTGTTTTGTCTGAATCACTAAATATCAACGTATATCAATGTGAAAATCCTTTTGTAACCCAAGATAATTATCATGTGTCACTAGATATCTCAATTAAATTGACCAATAAAAATAAAAAATTTCGCATCTTTGAGCCAACATGAATGAACTATATTGACAATTTTTACTAGTGAAAATAATCGACAATTTTCATTAGTGGTTTCATTCAACAATTTTTTGAAGTAATTAAAAGTTACAACACTTATTTATTAAAAGAAACGGTACAACGCAATTTCAAAATAAACAAATTTTAAAAAATTATTTCAGTTCGATGAATAGTCCCTCGAATAACATTCTTAGTCAAAGTTACGTAGATTATTTTTGTGGTGGTATCACTACTCATGTTCATTGCGTTAATCGTATAGAAGCGCAATGAACATTCGTGATACCACCGCAAAAATAGTCGACAAAACTTTTGTAACAGTTTTAATTACTCAAATCGACAGCGATTACAAGCACTGTCAAAAATCGGGGAAAAGTAAAGGGTTTGCCGGCTTTACTAAAAAGAACACATATCTTGATGTGTCGGAGCAGATGACGGCGCTCCAGTTACCCTTGGTCTAGCTTAGGCGAGAAGGCGTGGTTCGAAAGCTCAGTTAAAACCGACAGCGCTTACCCTATGCTTTGCTCAAAAGAATTTCCTAAGGACGCCACTCGTTTTGATGAACTTAACAGCCCTCGTGGCCCAAAACGAGAAATTCCACAGAGCTTTACCCACGGTGTACTGGGTTAGCTGCAAACTGCCTGCTCCTCGACGCTCCCCAAGTTTCCTCCAAGCGGCTGGTGTAAGCACAGGGTGACCGTGAAGCAAATGTCTTACCTGAGATGGTCACCCTCCTAAATTGGCACAAAAATAACTGACACTGGCCCCCAAATCTTAGGGTTCACTTATCAAAGGGACATGCTTTTAGCTTTACAATTCAAATACATCAGGCCTTTGCCCTGTTAACTTGGTTGAAGACCCAAACAAAAAATAAAGGTTCAGAATTCACCAAAAGGGCAGACTGACTAACAATTTTATTATTTGAAAACATTAAATTTACACAAATATTCACATTGAAGATAATCACCCGGAGGTGAATTTAAATGGTATACAAAAGGTAAATCCTACATGAGATATCGGGGACCCCAGAAAAAAATTACCTTAGTATCTACGTTACATTTAAATAGTAAGCATTAGTACACAAAAGAAAAACGAGACAGGAGTCAAGCCACGCAATGTTCCTTAGTTAAAATACAAATAATTTACCTTGTAGCTACCAAAGAATGTCGTCGGAGAGGTGTTGGAAGTTCGCCCCCAGGAGTCGCTTGCAGAGGCGGGAGAGAGACAGGGCAGGTCCGCACAGTATATAATGATGCGGGAACTCGTTCAGAACCCCAAAGGTAGACAAGGGTGGGCCGAAACTCCTCAACAGTTGTGGGAGAAATGACAGCAGACAATACGACAATATCGCGCGGCGAGCTCCCCTCTAATTACAGTAAGCCCGGCGTTGATACACAAATTTGCATAAAGCAATGGTATTCCACATTTAACAGGAAAAGTTATTTAAGGCTTAAATATGTCGTCTCTAATCGAATGTGCAAGTAATGCAAGTATCTTCCCCTGGGAAGCAAGCTATAGGAGACGAATCTGCCATTCGTATCAACGCCGAGTAAAATTACTTTACTTCAACCGCCCGCCGCGCGCACTTTTAACACCCACAGTAAAAAATGATCGCTTCAAAGGTTTGAGCTTGACTGACTTAAGAATTCCAACCCCGCTTAACAATCACCGAGTTAATCCCCCTCGTTGCTGTGCACTCGTCTCTTTCTTACTACGTAAGCTTAATTGGGCAAACAGGGGCCTTGAATCCTGGACAAAGAATTTTGTGGTTATAGCGAGTTTCAAGAGTATCGGGTTGCTACGAAAAGTCCCCGGATTGATTTATCGATGAACCGAAATAACATTCGAAATCTCATTTCTTTATCGCGTAAGACAAAGGAAGCTTGAGTTTAAAACACGCTGGGTGCACAAGATTTCCGAGAATTTTGTATTGACGGCGCCTGGGTGCCGGAATGAACAACGCCATTAGCGTGCGAAGCGGAAATGTTTATAAAGAAATATTCCATTGGGATGTAATTTTTTTTTAATTTGGGTTCAGCCGGACTTTAGATATAACTGGGAGCCCCAAGGTTACAAAACGAATCAAACAATTTGAACGTGGCACAGAAGTGCTTACGCAGAAAATTTTCAGCAATCGCTTGCATATCAGACCCTCATCCACATGAATTAGAATTACGATTTTATACTGCAAGGCCAGTTTTAAGGCAGGGCCGGCTTGTGAAAGAAATTAACTCGACCGAGGTTTTCAGATCTAACTGGAAATGTTATTAAAATAGTTATTAAAAAGACTCGGTATCCCTTATGGTTAAAAAAAAATAGAACAAATACTATTAAAGTTAAAGAAAAAACACATAGGAAGCGGGGGACCTATAAAAATGCTGCTGATTATGATCGCTTTTCTAGATTCAGAGCAAAGGTTAAAGTTAATATTAAAAATGATTAGAAAAAATATATCGGGACAATATAGGAAAAAATAAACAAAAGAAACAATTTTTTTTGGTCTTATAAATAATAAGAAAAACAGTAAATCTCTGCCAAATTAAATGTTATATAATAATTTGCAAGCATTTAATGATATTTGTAAGTGATTTTCCCGGTACTTCAGCAGCATTTCTAAACCCTGTGATATTCTATCTCAGTTTGGCTTTATCCAGTCTCAACAATGTGCGGTTGCGACGAAGTTTGCGCCACTGTATTTTAAGGTGAGCGATTGTTTGTAAATGAAGATCTTAAGAGTTCATGTTCAATTAAAAAACGGAAGGAAGTTCTGATGCAATTTCTATTATCAAACCTTGTGAGAAACTTTGAAGTCTTTTCTTTATGTTTGTCCAAAGTTTGTGTGCTTGTAAAAATTCAATTTTAAGGAGTCCCATGCATCAAAATATATGTTGCTCTAAGCGGGGTAGCCGAATGGTAAAAATATTAACATATTAAATAATTTTGGTGATATTCCGCACCCTGTCTAACTCCACGGTTGATGATTTATATTTATTGCTTTTTTACGATTTTTATGTTAGTCCCTTTGTACCAGCTCTTAATAACTTTGATAAGATGCAACGAGTATACTTTAGTTTTCATGATAGTCCATAGTTGTGTTTTTTAAACATAGTCGGAAGTCTTTTATAAATCAATGAAGGCTACATGCAGTTCTAAGTTAAATTCTCGTCTTTTCTCTATGAGCTGTTGTAGTATGAACATATTTTGCAGTAGAGACATAAACTTAGAACTAAGAACAAGATTCCTACGCTGCTACGCATTCTCTACACTATTATATGGGAGCTGAAGCTTGGACCCTGAAGAAAAGGAAAATTAAAAGGCATTTGAAAGATGGTGCTATCGTAGGATGCTTAGGATTTCTTGGGCGGATCACGTTACAAACGTAGAGGTGCTCCGCGGGATAAATAAGGGGAAGAAATAACAATAACCCTTAAGAGAAAGAAACTAGAATATATGTGCCATGTGATGAGAGGAACAAGATATTCCCTGCTTAGACTAATAATAGAAGGGAAAATACTGGGAAGAAGAAATATAGGAAGAAGAAGAATGTCGTAGCTTAGGACTCTAAGAAAATGGTTGATTATGAGTTCCAACCAATTGTTTAGAGCGGCAGTGGATAAAATAAATGTGTCATGATTATGTCCAACCTATATTAGGAGACGGAACCTTAAGAAGAAGAAGTACATATATAATACATATTATCTATGCATGATCGCTTTGTTCTTCACTTACAACAGCTTCAGCTATCACTTGCAATTGTTTATTAATTATATTGGAGCAAACGTTTAATGAGCTTATACTTTTATAGCTCTAACACTTGTTATGGTGGCCCTTTTTCAAAATTGGTTGTCCGATGCTTTCTAACCAACTATAGTTTTGTTTATTTAGCTCATTTCCAGCACATAATAATAAAATAAAATCAATGTTTTAATAGCGCCCCTCATATTTAATCAACCATCAATTCCATATTTATTTTCCGGTTTCTACCTTTCTTTAATGTTTCATTAATCTCTTCTAGTGTTATGTTATCTACATTTCCTAGGTAGTCACTTCCTAATTCGTTCTCTATTTCTCTATCTAGACTTCTAGAGTGTCATCATTCCATAGTTCTATATAATATTTTAGCCACTGTTCATTCTGTACATTGTTAATTTTTACTGTGTCTTTCTCATTACTATTTAGTTGTTTATGACTTTATATATTGTTTGTGACGGCCATATAGATCATGTTCTAGATCGTTTATAAATTTGTCCCAACTTTGTTGGCGGGCTTTCTGTACTTCTATTTTGGCTGTTAGTTCTTCGATTGGTAGGCGTCTTTTGTCTCTTTTATCACTGTTCCCATATGGTCGATCCATATTTATAATCCCTATTTTATTGTATATTTTCGTTTTCTGCCTATTACTTCGTCTGTGGCTTTTAATTTTGCATTCTGAATGATCGTCCTCTATGTTTTTACTGGTTTCTGCCATTAGAAGGTATTGATTGAGTCTATTCTGGTACAGTAATTTGTTTCCATTAAGAGTAAATTTTAATTTTTGATATCACTCAATAGTGGCCTTTTGATTCTATATATATATATACATATATATATATATATATATATATATATACTGTAATATAAAAACTCTTCACAGCTCGTGTGGTTACAGAATAGTTTAAGATGTTGGCTGGGAACGGATGAGAATCCACCCACAGCACTGGGCACAATATTCAGAGCTTGATTGGTTATAGGAAATTAAAACCACATTGTATCTTGTCAGACGTTTCAGAATACTTTATTCTATTTTCGATGACACCTAGAGGAGAATTAACAATAGTCACAGGGGTGATAAAACAAGCAGTAGTGATCTTACCGAAAAATACTAGGGCATAACCTTACAGTTGTTAACATGTGTTGATGAAAATTTATATTTTAACAGGTATGAAGAGGGTGGTGAAACCGCATTTTTGTGAAACAACAGAAGCACATTGAGTACTACTGAATGGCTTAATAACACTTTAAAATACACAGACACAATTAAAACAAGTTTAAAATTCGTTAATTATTAAAACGAGGCCATGGCCATGCAAGGTCATGAACAGGTGTCATTTGCAAGCACTTCCTGCATTCTTATAGTGCGCGCATGCGTAATGAAGCACGCGTCTGAATAGTACGAGGTGAGGCCAAAAAGTAGTTGGACGGTCCACCTTAATTCTTACAATTAAATTTGAGTTTAAAGTTAAAAATTCAAAGAAAATTTATTATTAGCCATAGATAGCAAAAGGTGATAGGAAACACTTAAATTATCAATATCTTTTTTTGAATTTAATGCATTAGGGGTCCCGAAAATGCTGCACATCTCTATAAAAGTACGTCTATTGGTATTAGGTTCAGTAGTTATGATTTTGGGATTTACAAAATCCATGCTATGGCCAGTATTGCTGACATGGGTTGCTAAAGCACAGGCTTTGGGCTTGACTTTGGAGTCGCTCTTGTGTTGGGTTAGCCTAGCATTGAGTCTTTGGGCTGATTGTCCAATATACGATGAGTCACAATTCTGGCAATTGAGTTGATAGACTGTATACGGAGTTAAAGGAGTTGGTGTTTTGTCTTTGAGTTTAGAGAAGAAGTCCTTCAAGACATGTTGATGTTTGTCAGCAATAGTAATGTGAGCCTGGTTGCGGAAAATCCCTTTGATAATAGCTGATAGCTCGGGGATGTAAGTGAGACTTTTATAGACCGGTGGTTTAGGAGGTGGTTCTTCCATGTTAGCAGGAGTTTCATTGTTGCTTCTCCTGTTGTTGTTGTTGGCAGATATAATAGAGTTAAGCAGAGAAGTTGGATAATTATTCAATTTAAGGATGGTTTTTAATTTATTTAAGTTGGCATTGTGGAAATCAGGATGTGATATCGTCAGGATTCTGTGTTTTAATCCTTTCACCACGTTGATTTTGTGGCGGATATTGTGAAGGGAACGGAAGTTTAGAAACCTTCCTGAGCTGGTCGGTTTTATGTACCAGTCCAGTTTGATAATGTTGGACTCGGTCCTGATGACTAGGGTATCCAAAAAAGGAACAGATTTCTCCTTTTCTTTTTCAACCGTAAATTGAATGTGCTGATTATATTGATTGAAAACTTCTAACACTTTGTCTATTTCTTCCGCTGGTGCTGCACAAATTATATCGTCTACAAACTGGTATAAGAATGGAAATTGGAAATCCAATTTCAAAGAACAGTCCTTAATGATGGTGTTCACAATGATTTCGGCCAAAATGGGGGACAGGGTGGAACCCATGGGAGACCCAAATATTTGTTTATAGAAAGAGTTATTGAAAGTGAAATATGTGGAATCAAAAATAAATTTTAATAAGGCTAAAAACTTAATTTTAGGGATTTGAGTATTGGGTTCTATTAAATTCCAATTTTTGTCTATTATTTGTGTAACTAACTGAAGTGGTATATTGGTAAAGAGTGACACTACATCCAATGAAAAAATGACATAATTTGGTGGTAATTGGAAATTGTTAATTAAAGTACTGAAGGCAAAAGTATCTTTCACTCTGTAATTGTTATACTCTGCAAATGACTGGCTTAATATTTCAGCTATAAACTTGGATAAGTTCCTATCAGGAGATTGAGGTGATGAGACAATAGGTCTGCAAGGTGTATCGGGTTTATGTATTTTGGGTAACCCGTAAAGTTTAGGAGACACAGCATTATGACAAATGAGACGTTTATATGTGATGTCATCTATGTAATGTTGGTTAAGCAGGTCTTTTATGAGTTTATTCAGTTTAATCTCAATGGTGGTAGTAGGATCTTTAGGTATTTGTTTATAGACTTTGTCGTCTTGCAATAACATTTGCATTTTGTTCAGATAATCTGCACGATCCAGAGCTACTGTAACATTACCCTTGTCTGAAGGAACGATTAACAAATTGGGGTTAGATTTTAAGAACTTACTACATTCCCTTTCTATTGACCAAAGTGGATGTTGCTTATTGTGATTTTTTAAATAGTCAGTTATGTGAAAAGCTATGAGTGATCTGAAATTGTTTCTATCTTTGCTATCTACGGTATTTACAAGATCTTCTATTTGAGATAAATATTTGAATAAAGTTAATTTATTATCTAAGCGGACAGGCAAACCAAATTTAGGCCCAAGTGACAGAAACTGTTGTATCTTATCTGGTATTTGTACAGTAGTTTGATTGCTAAACCATTTGCTCGGAACATTGTTATTTCACATAACTGACTATTTAAAAAATCACAATAAGCAACATCCACTTTGGTCAATAGAAAGGGAATGTAGTAAGTTCTTAAAATCTAACCCCAATTTGTTAATCGTTCCTTCAGACAAGGGTAATGTTACAGTAGCTCTGGATCGTGCAGATTATCTGAACAAAATGCAAATGTTATTGCAAGACGACAAAGTCTATAAACAAATACCTAAAGATCCTACTACCACCATTGAGATTAAACTGAATAAACTCATAAAAGACCTGCTTAACCAACATTACATAGATGACATCACATATAAACGTCTCATTTGTCATAATGCTGTGTCTCCTAAACTTTACGGGTTACCCAAAATACATAAACCCGATACACCTTGCAGACCTATTGTCTCATCACCTCAATCTCCTGATAGGAACTTATCCAAGTTTATAGCTGAAATATTAAGCCAGTCATTTGCAGAGTATAACAATTACAGAGTGAAAGATACTTTTGCCTTCAGTACTTTAATTAACAATTTCCAATTACCACCAAATTATGTCATTTTTTCATTGGATGTAGTGTCACTCTTTACCAATATACCACTTCAGTTAGTTACACAAATAATAGACAAAAATTGGAATTTAATAGAACCCAATACTCAAATCCCTAAAATTAAGTTTTTAGCCTTATTAAAATTTATTTTTGATTCCACATATTTCACTTTCAATAACTCTTTCTATAAACAAATATTTGGGTCTCCCATGGGTTCCACCCTGTCCCCCATTTTGGCCGAAATCATTGTGAACACCATCATTAAGGACTGTTCTTTGAAATTGGATTTCCAATTTCCATTCTTATACCAGTTTGTAGACGATATAATTTGTGCAGCACCAGCGGAAGAAATAAACAAAGTGTTAGAAGTTTTCAATCAATATAATCAGCACATTCAATTTACGGTTGAAAAAGAAAAGGAGAAATCTGTTCCTTTTTTGGATACCCTAGTCATCAGGACCGAGTCCAACATTATCAAACTGGACTGGTACATAAAACCGACCAGCTCAGGAAGGTTTCTAAACTTCCGTTCCCTTCACAATATCCGCCACAAAATCAACGTGGTGAAAGGATTAAAACACAGAATCCTGACGATATCACATCCTGATTTCCACAATGCCAACTTAAATAAATTAAAAACCATCCTTAAATTGAATAATTATCCAACTTCTCTGCTTAACTCTATTATATCTGCCAACAACAACAACAGGAGAAGCAACAATGAAACTCCTGCTAACATGGAAGAACCACCTCCTAAACCACCGGTCTATAAAAGTCTCACTTACATCCCCGAGCTATCAGCTATTATCAAAGGGATTTTCCGCAACCAGGCTCACATTACTATTGCTGACAAACATCAACATGTCTTGAAGGACTTCTTCTCTAAACTCAAAGACAAAACACCAACTCCTTTAACTCCGTATACAGTCTATCAACTCAATTGCCAGAATTGTGACTCATCGTATATTGGACAATCAGCCCAAAGACTCAATGCTAGGCTAACCCAACACAAGAGCGACTCCAAAGTCAAGCCCAAAGCCTGTGCTTTAGCAACCCATGTCAGCAATACTGGCCATAGCATGGATTTTGTAAATCCCAAAATCATAACTACTGAACCTAATACCAATAGACGTACTTTTATAGAGATGTGCAGCATTTTCGGGACCCCTAATGCATTAAATTCAAAAAAAGATATTGATAATTTAAGTGTTTCCTATCACCTTTTGCTATCTATGGCTAATAATAAATTTTCTTTGAATTTTTAACTTTAAACTCAAATTTAATTGTAAGAATTAAGGTGGACCGTCCAACTACTTTTTGGCCTCACCTCGTACTATTCAGACGCGTGCTTCATTACGCATGCGCGCACTATAAGAATGCAGGAAGTGCTTGCAAATGACACCTGTTCATGACCTTGCATGGCCATGGCCTCGTTTTAATAATTAACGAATTTTAAACTTGTTTTAATTGTGTCTGTGTATTTTAAAGTGTTATTAAGCCATTCAGTAGTACTCAATGTGCTTCTGTTGTTTCACAAAAATGCGGTTTCACCACCCTCTTCATACCTGTTAAAATATAAATTTTCATCAACACATGTTAACAACTGTAAGGTTATGCCCTAGTATTTTTCGGTAAGATCACTACTGCTTGTTTTATCACCCCTGTGACTATTGTTAATTCTCCTCTAGGTGTCATCGAAAATAGAATAAAGTATTCTGAAACGTCTGACAAGATACAATGTGGTTTTAATTTCCTATAACCAATCAAGCTCTGAATATTGTGCCCAGTGCTGTGGGTGGATTCTCATCCGTTCCCAGCCAACATCTTAAACTATATATATATATATATATATATATATATATATATATATATATATATATATATATATATATGCCGTTTTTTATAGCGTTTGTCTTCGCTCTGCGACAGCCGCTCTCCACACCTCTGGATTGTCCCATTCACCTTCTCTTAGGTTTCTTTCGGACATTGTTTTAACTATCCTTCGTTTCCATGTATTAGGCGGGCGTCCTCGTTTTCGTCTGCTATGAGGGGTCCAGTTCATGATAACTTTAGGAAGACGTTCTTCACCCATTCGCTGAACATGTCTGTACCAGATAAGTTGTCTTGATTTTATTTCATCAATTATGTCATTTTCCATCTTCATTATATCACTTATTCGAACGCTCGGTACCCTTTCCAGTCTTTATTTACGCGCCGATCTTCTTAACGTTTTTTCTTCGGCTAAGTTTATTTGCCACACCTCACATCCATAACAGACTACGCTTTTAAATATTGTATTTTAAATGTATCGTTTGTTCTGGTCTGATATGTCTCTACTCCATAACACTGAGTTAAGCATTACTATAACTCTTCTACCTTTTATTATTCTGTCCTGTATTAGTGTTTTATGTTTCCCACCTTTGTTTAGTCTCACTCCCAAATAATTATATTCCTCAACAGCGTCTATTTTTTTTATTATTCTATAAAATTAAATCGTCTGCTTCTCCTCCTATACATAAGTATCTTATTTTCTCAAGATTCATATCTAAACCCCACTTGAGGTATCAATTTAAACAAGAAAAATATAGCGGAGTAGCTTATCGTCCTGAATGGGTTAAAATTGACGATTTTTTTGAAGTAATTGAAAAATCCTATTCAGAAATTATACCTTACTGTGATGAAATGATTTGCACTGGCAATTTTAATATTAATTTACTTAATCATGATACGTCTAAAGCAAAATACTATCTGAATTTTATCGATACGTTTAATCTTAGCCAAATCATTACAGAACTGACACGTATTACATCAACATCACAAACATTGTTAGATATAATAATTGTCTCTAATAAAAATTTTGTCATTGAGTCAGGTGTTAAAGAAGTTCAGGATCTAGCAGATCATTCATTTACCTTTTTCAAAGTATTAGTTGAATCCGAGTCATCTCCGGTCTCTATTCGAACGTATAGAGATTTTAAACATTTTGATATAGCTACTCTTAATTATCAGCTGGAATCTATACCATGGAATCTTATTTATAGTTTTAATAATATTAATGATAAATTGCAATTTCTAAATCATAACTTGCAAACATTGCTTAACATCTATGTCCCTATCAAAATAGCAACATTTTCTAAACCTCCTTCCCCTTGGTTGACACAAACATTTCAAATCATGCAAAAATTACGTGACAGCGCTCTATCGAGATTTAAGCGTACAAAATCTGTACAACATTGGGATTATTATAAGTCCCTACAAAATCTTACATCCTCTGCTATACGGCGAGAAAAGAAGGCTTACTTGGAATATCAGATTCGAGTGATGAGAATACGCTTTGGAAAACTTCAAAAATTTAAATGTTCATAACAAAACTCAAAAATCAAATCTGCCCTTAAATTTACAAGTTACAGATAGTATTAACGACTATTTTATTGATTCAGTGCAACGTATTGTAAAAAGAGCTGATCAAAATTTGACGCATTTTTATAAAAATAATTGCAAAGTTGATGTTGATATGAAATTCTCCTTTAACTTGGTGTCCGAAAATGAGGTATCTAGGATCATTTAAACTATTACAATGAAATCCACTGGCACTGATGATATCGGAATACAATTGCTCCAACTTTGTTGTGCCTACCTATTGCCACATAACACATATTGTTAACTACTGCCTGAAATACAGCCTATTTCCAAAATGTTAGAAAACTGCCAGTCTTATACAATTTCCTAAAGTGAATAACCCAAGTAGTTTCAGTAATTTTAGGCCGATTAGTATTTTACCTACACTTTCTAAGATTTTAGAAAGAATAATGACTACACAGTTGAGAAAATTTCCAAATGATCATGTATTACTCCCTGCTACTCAGTCTGGATTTAGAAAAGGCTTTAGTTGTACAACTGCACTGTTGAAAATAGTCGATGGTATATTGGTCGCCACTGATAATAGTCAATTAACTAGTCTTATTTTACTAGATTTTACAAAAGTTTTTGACAAATTAGATCAGAGTATGTTATATTGGCTACTTTACATTATGTTGAGCTTAGTAGTAATGCAATTATTTTATTTAATAATTACCTTTCCGATAGATCGCAGCTTGTAAAATTAACAAACCGGAAATCTGAGATTCGCTCTATAAGAAATGGTGTGCCTCAAGGCTCAATATTGGGCCCATTATTATATGCAACTTACACTTCCAATTTTGATACTGTTATAAAATCTTGCAGTGTTCACTTTAATGCCGATGATACACAAGTCTACCATTCTCTTGATCCTAATGACATTATTATAGCAAACAATATGATTAACACTGATCTAAATAATTTAATTACGTTGGCAGAAAAGCATTCTTTGGTAATTAATCCCTCTAAATCCCAGGTTGTCCTATTTGGCGCGCCTAAATCTCAGAAAGCTGAAGTTCACCAATTGAAAATTATGTTTAATAACTCAGCTACCTGTTGTCGACGTCATGTTCATTATTTCATAAGATCATTGTTTTCAAAACTTCACCATACAACTAGCATGTTTTGTCGCACGTTGTCATATAATATTGTTAAGTTTTACTTACCATCTTTATTTAAGGAATCAGTCTTCAAAATTTAAAAACGGCATCTTCTATTATTTTTTAAATAACTGAATACCTTCTTACACCAGTGGTCACTTCAAGAAATTGATCTTCTTATAAACCTACAGGTAAACTGATAGCCATGTCCCTAAAACACTAAATAATTTCTATGGCATATATTACTAATTTATCGTTATGGCATATAAGTAAATATCTATCATATTAATTGCTGGGTTAAGTGGAAGAGCAGTAATTTTACCAAACTTACTGAACTTCGCCTTTTGTTATCTAGAATTGTAAAAATTGAAAGAATTGGAATTGTTTATTTTGTGTGATAACAATAAAGAAATTATATATCTCTCCTGTGATATACAACCCCATTTCGAGGTATCAATGGACCCTTTTGTTGAAGACATTATTATTATTTTATTATATAAATATGGAGGTGATCGTTTATATAGAATTTTATGATAGAAACACGCCCTATACAACAGCCTTCTTCTACTCATATTCATCCAACCGGCCTCAAGTAACTTATGCGATATATGGTAGTATTTTCTAATGCCAAAAATTAAGCAAAGACAAGAGTTCTGTACTCTCTGGATCCTCATGGCATCATATGAATCGAGACAAGGACCATACAGTATTTACAAAATGACAGCTAAAGTATAAAATTTTTAATTGATAAAATGCTCGACATATGAGGCTATCGACACGAGTTTTAAATCGCAACTTGGCGTCAATTAGTGTACCTCTATATTAATTACTTGATAAGAGTAGGGAAAATTCGTATAACACGATTTAATTGGTGGATCACGTTTTCCCAGGAGTAGTTAATTTTTGCAGTAAATGTCACTTTTATTTTCTAATGTTTGATTTTAAAATCTGTCAATTTCCTAAGGGAAAGATAAATATGGTATAATGAAAGTTAAATAAAGTGACTGGTTGCAATGGAAAAGGGTGCAAAAGTAGATCAGAAGATGAACTTTATTTAAAGCTATACCAAAAAATTCGTTTAATTGGGAAGCGTGGGTGATAAGTTGAATACTGCTCTTCCATATAATGGAAGATTGTGTGAAAAGCATTTTGCGGTGGATCAATGGGAAACTTTGGGAAATAAATTAAGAGCAAACGCTGTGAATACCATATTTTGTGATAAAAATAACACACGAACTGAGAAAATATTACACGAAAAAGAAATATGTCAATCTAAATGGCAAAAAAGTTCAACAGCAAACAGCGATTTCTTTATTTTAGACATACAGAGTTTTCCGATTGCTCTTCACCATGTATCAATTGTGTTTCACTATTTGCCAAAAGTAATTCCCACTTCACAATATTGACAAGTGTTGATAAGAGGGAAAAGCATTTGAGATACAGTGAAACACAACTGATACTTGGTGAAAACCAATCGGGTAACACTGTATCGATTAAAAATTTATACAAGAAAGTGTAAGGCCGACATCAGGAAGGAGCAAAAAATGAAATGGTTCAGCAAAAGTCATGCAATGAAAGATTCTACAGAAAATTTTAAAAAAACGCAAATAAACATTTACCTGAACCTAAATTTATGTGATTTATTTGAATATATGCTAATTTTGTAGTTTTTTGCATTTCCATTTTCTACCAAATAATCCTACAGGAATGACATAAAAATTGTCAAAAGTGTCAGTTTTAAAAACAATCACGTACTCCTTGCAAAAAGTGATCCACCAATGAAAACGAATTGTACAACGTTTCCTTACTCTTATCAAGTAATTAATATAGAGGTACACTAGGGTCAATGTGAAGATCAAGGTTTTTTAGTCTTATATTTGCAGAATATTATTACCAAGTTTAATAACTGTATTTTCCTGAGCTCTTTCTTAAATTATCTTTATTAAAAATAACTGTCGACTTAGCTGGGTTAATGTTAAGCGAATGTTTGTTGGATATATCTATTAGGCTATTTAAATCATTATTAATATGAGTTACTCCAACATCCATTTGGCTAAGTGAGAAACAATAATAAATTTGAGTATCGTCCGCATAAAAGTGATAATTGCAATTTTTTATCTCTGTGTGAAAGTTACATGTATTGCAATGCAATGTTTGTAATATTAAATAAATTTTAATAAGTTAATTTATGGCAAATTGAAGCAATAAAGAAGCCGACCTGCAATTAATTAATAAAATTAAGCCATGGTAGTAAGGAAAAATCGCAGATCAACCACCCTACAATTTATACACCACGGCAGCTCTGAAAACTCTTTACTTACCGCGATAGCCGAGCTAACTCAATTTCGGCGGCCTTGGATCGTAGGTTCAAATCATCAGCTGTGTAATCTGGAATGTCTTAAAAAAAATGAAAGGAAATGGGCGCCAGAAATAAAAAGATTTCAAAGAATTAAAATGAACTACAAGTGACTACCGTTTAATTAGTAATTAATAAATGGTCTTGTAGAATCAACAATAAATAATCAGAATAATTAAAAGGCAAATAATGTCAAGACAAGGTTGTGTACATTAATTGAAGGTTGCGATACGCATAAAAATCAAAAACCCCTTTCGGGTTATTCTTTCAACTGTAACTTCAAATCAATCGTGGAATATGCATACCTCAGTCATTTGATAAAACCTTTAGGCTATTGAAATAAAAAAAAACGTGAATGCACCTTTTACAAAGGGTCAATACACATCAAAATTACAGCTTTAAATATTGATCATGATTAAATATATGCGTAAAAGTAAATATAAAAAACAAGAGCATGCATGAATTTGAGCTCTACTGGTTAATAATAACGGTTTTAGAATATAAATTCCAGGTATCAAAGATAATATAAAATAATCCCGGACTAGCGCAAACTAACCTCGATGTCCATAGACTGCGGTTAAACAGAAGCTGGTCGTGAACTGCTACACACATTGATCGAAATCGCCGTGGATGCACCGGTAATCGTAGCGAAGGCACCCTCAAACGGCAGCAACTAGGCAGAACGCCAGCAGGTGTCGAAAATAAGATTAGGCTAACAACTTTGCTTCCGAGATATGAAACTGTTAATTAAGAGCTAAGAGAAGATGTAATTACTATGGGAATAACAAAACAGAAAAGCGCCTTCGTACCTGATCATAATCAGCCCTTAGAAACACAATGCTCATAAAAATTGGTTGAGCGCACGTAATTTCACTTAATTAAAATCAAACCTCAGCCGCGCCGGTGACGGCGGGCACAGGTGAGAACAGCAATTGCCTCGGCGAAAAATTCGTAGGAAAGCTCGCATTACAACGGCCTGTGATAAGAGATAGCACGGGTCAAAAGTGCATCGCGCGAACGAAAGGAACTCGATCCAGGTACCAAATAAGCTGCTTTGGAAAACTTAAGAATTCGAAATGCAAAGGATTTATAATTCAAATAAAAATATACAGATTAGGCCTGAAATAATTGGATAACTGGCGAAACAATTAAGCCAAGCCAAAAAATTGTTTCAAAATTTGTATCACACAGTTCTCAGATTTGATAATTTTGTACTGAGCTTTTAGTTTGCCTGTCAGTCACTTACGGCTGGTTAAAAATGAAATGTAATAATTAATTACACAAATAAAATGGTTGAAAAGCCCCTCTTTCTAGTTTTATCTAATTGCAATATTTATTTACGCTAGCTCTCGGCAAAACACAAGCGCTATTCTCAGGGTGAGTTCAGAAATGTACTATAGATTATATTCCTAAAATCAGTAGCTCTATTGCTCTAACCGTAGATCATATAATTTACAATCTGACAGATGACACAAAATGTCGCCAGTACTTTAGCGATTCTTTGAACGTTTAAGAGTGAAAATTTTGTGAAAAACGCGTCAGGTAAGTTATTTGAATTTTCCTCGCTTGGCAACTAATAAAAGCATATCTTCTTGCTTGCTTTTTAGGATGACGTCACCGCCTCTTGCTTGTTCTGACGTAGGTGAGCCAATTCTTTCAATTGTTTATGGACGCTTCGATTCTCGCCAAACCCGGCACAATCTACTGACGCCACTCGATTTTCGAAAAACGCGAAGTAATTGGGACCTTGGGAATATGCTAGGCCTCCCCGGGAAGGTTTGATCTTGTAATTTGGTGCGTTATCCCCAACCTAACTCTCAAATTGCAGGCACGCCTATCTTTTAAAATTCTGGTCGAGCTGGAACGGAGATGCTCGGAAGTGACGCTGTCAGAATATCTCTGCTGGAGTTGCTCCCCCAGCTGCAGATGTTGTACGGGACGTTCTTGCAGCCCCCGCCGATCTATTGTAGTACAGGCCTCTGGCTGTGGATGCTTACTTTTGCCGGAAACGATGATCGGAAAACCCAGCTGAACGTTTTTTAACTTATGTTAAAAGAAATTAATTTTGATAATGAAAGGTTACAAAGGGAAAAAAATTAGTACATAATGAATATTTACAATTTTCTTAAATCGAAATTATTGTCCTTAACCTTATAATTAAAATGGTTCGATAGCGTTGCACACAAAAATGTTATTTATTTATTATTGTCACTGCTCTGCTCTGCACTATTGCACTTTTATTCTTAAATACACTGATTTTTGAGTTCACCATTTTCGCGTCACTATCTTTTCTCTTCTGTTGCCTTCTTCTAACATTGTTCTTTGCAATTTTCTATATTATATTATGCTTCATCTTGCTTTACCTTTCTGCTTTCTTCACTATTTTTCACTATCCTTTGCTTTTACTTAACAAACTATGCTCCTTTTAAAATGCAGTTAACAAACCTTTTGTGTCAAATAAATTTTATGTGGTCTGGCTTTACATGTGCACAAACCTTTCCTTTTAAATTATATTAATTTATTTACAAGCCAATTCAAACCCTTTGAAATATGCATTGCCTTTGCGTGCCTTTCTCAGACTAATTACTCACATCTCATTACCAATGCATTTAATATTTTTTTTTTTTTTAAATTACAATTATACAAAACATCCCAATTCTGTGCTTTATTGAATCGGTTAATTATCCTGCACTGCAAACAGGGCCAAGTTGTGGGCTTAATACCATCTCAGTATATGTAGTATACAAAAGCGGTCCTAGAATAGATCCCTGTGGAACACCCTTATCAAGAGTTAAGGCATTATATATATACATATATATATTTGTATTAGCTAATGGAAAATAAAATTTCTGATTAACTACAAACACCATTGTAGGAAATGAAATTTTCTAATGATAAAATGGAGTTTTTCTGTTGGTCATATTTTAAGTAATCTTTTTAATATTTAAATCCTAGAATAAAAACAGCAGCTTAAAACACGTTTCCCGGAACGTGTTTTAAAAATTTTAAAGCACGAAACAAACATAGCAACAATAAGGGTTTATTAAATGCGTTTTTGTATCTTGAAGTGTTACATTTATTTGTTTAAGGTAAGCAATTACATTCCCAAACTGCTCAATGCGCAGGTTTTCTTTCACTTTTAAGGATGACTTCAGCATCGAATAATGCTGCCAAAGTGAAGCATGTGACGTTTCTTGCTGCAAATCAAATGAATTAAATATAAATGGAAATGAAAATAATTGCAGACTTACCTTCTCGTCTAAATAGGCAAGAATTACCTCTTCTGTTGCCGAGAAGACTTTGT
This sequence comes from Agriotes lineatus, assembly GCA_940337035.1. Taxonomy (NCBI): domain Eukaryota; kingdom Metazoa; phylum Arthropoda; class Insecta; order Coleoptera; family Elateridae; genus Agriotes; species Agriotes lineatus. The sequence continues at coordinate 35,174,008 of OW679196.1, read as the reverse complement.
TATTTTCTCACCAATGGCAGAAATTTTAATAAACCTTCTCGTAAGCAGCTTTAGATTTCACGGGCAACACATTTTCTCGCAATAGATTCCCTTTCTTTAGAATATTTTCAGGAATTTGATTCGACTTTGACATTTTTGTTTATAAAATAAACAACATATCCATAGCGACTCGTGACCAACGTAAAAAGTTGATCAACAGAAAAAATTTTGAATGACACTCTTGCGAAAACGCTTAAAGTATCTCGGGTGTCTATGTAACTCGACTGCGTCTCGTTGCATAACAAAACCCTCGAACTTTAAGCTTGTGTTTTCGCACTCGTATGATTAATAACTATAACTTAATATCTTTATTTGCTTTATAATTAAGCTGCATGTTAATTATATTTTATTTAAAATGCTTCGCCATTTTAAGATCATATCAATATATATTACAATAAAAAAGAGTGGACATATAAAAACAGAAGAGTCAACAATATGTTACAGTTCAATATCAAGGTTTCTCAGCCAATTTATAACAGCAGGGGTGTCATCTACCAAATTATCTGAGGTGCCCTGCAATGCGCACTAAAACGTCGTATACCTAAATTCGTTATATTTAAAATTTATTAGAAAGATTATTAGTTTACATAATATGTAAAATGTTTTTCTCCACGACCATTAGTGAATGTAATAATTCCATAATCATTTTTAATAATAGAAAGTAAAAATTTTCACTCTTGAGATAGAATATTTATTCTGATAGACTTGCTTCTTATGTGTTTTGCATGTATTTACATTCTATAACGAGCGACAGAATGAATATTCCATAATTATGCTCAATGAAATACAGATTGCCATCGATTTCAAAACTGTCAGTGTCAGATGTAAAAGAGGCGTCCTAGCTGTTTTGAGACAAGTTATAATTTAAATAAAAAAAATAAGTGAAAAACAGAGTGAATCAGATATGGAATTTGATAATACTCCACCTGAAATTACAAATTATGCAAATAATATAAGCGAGAACCTGCTGCCGCAAAAATCGAGAATTTTTTTGTTCAGATTCCATTGTTTTTGATTCACACTTTCTGGTCGTGAAGAAAATTCAGTCTGTTACTCAGTTAGAATGAAAATTTGATCTACTCGTGGTTCCTCACCCTCGCGTTAGGAATCTTCCACTCGTATCGAATTTTCATTCTAACCTTGCTACAGAATATACTATTCTGTACAGGACTGCATTCACAAATAATAAGATTATTTTGTAAGCGATATATTGTGTGCAACACTACAGAATTAGAACTCATATGTGTAACTAAAATACTTTTTTGCGCTCTGCTTTATTTATAGGCAGAGCATCTTCATGGGTTTTCTCCTGTATGAGTCTCATTATTTCAAATTAAATGACTTTTACGTGCTGTACGGTATGCACAAACAGAACAAATGTATGCCTCCTGTATGAGTTCTCATATGTGTAACTAAATGACTTTGATGTGCTGTTCTGCATTCATAAACTGGCTTTTTACCTGTATGAGTTTACATATGTTTAACTAAATTACGTCTATGCGATGTTCTGTATTCAAAAACAAAACAACTGCATGACTTTTCCTCTGTTTGCATTTTCATATGTTAACTATACTACTTTTAACTGCTGCTTTATATCCACAAACTGACCAACTGTATGGCTTTTCTACTGTATGAGTTCTATTCATGTCCAACAAAATCACTCTTACATGCTATTCTGTATTCACAAACAGAACACGTCTAAGGCTTTTCTCCTGTATGAGTTTTATTATGTCTAACTAAATCACCCTTATGTACTGTCCTGTATTCAAAAACAGCACAACTCTAAGGCTTTTCTCCTGTATGAGCTCTCACATGTCTAACTAAATGACTTTTCTGTGCTGTTCTGTATTCACAAACACAGCAACTGTAGGGCTTTTCTCCTGTATGAGCTCTCATATGTCTAACTAAACTACTTTTCACTGCTGTTCTGTATTCACAAACAGCACAACTGTAAGGCTTTTCTGCTGTATGAGCTCTCATATGTCTACATAAATGACTTTTCTGTGCTGTTCTGTATTCACAAACACAGCAACTGTAAGGCTTTTCTCCTGTATGAGATCTCACATGTGTAACTAAATTACTTCTCACTGCTGTTCTGTATTCACAAGCAGTACAACTGTAAGGCTTTTCTCCTGTATGAGTTTTAATATGTTGAACTAAACTATACTTATTTGCGGTTCTGTATTCACAAACACAGCAACTGTATGGCTTTTCTCCTGTATGACCTCTCACATGTAGAACTAAATCACGCTTATCTGCTGATCTGTATTCACAAACCAAACAGCTGTATGGCCTTTCTCCTGTATGATTTTTAATATGTCTAACTAAATGACTTTTCTGTGCTGTTCTGTATCCACAAACAGCACAACTGTAAGGCTTTTCTCCTGTATGAGCTCTCATATGTCTAACTAAATGAGTTTTCTGTGTTGTTCTGTATTCACAAACACAGCAACTGTAGGGCTTTTCTCCTGTATGAGCTCTCACATGTGTAACTAAACTACTTTTCACTGCTGTTCTGTATTCACAAATAGCACACGCGTAAGGCTTTTCTCCTGTATGAGTCTTCATATGTGTAACTAAATTACTTTTATCTGCTGTTCTGTATTCACAAGCAGCACAACTGTAAGGCTTCTCTCCTGTATGAGTTTTAATATGTTGAACTAAACTATACTTATTGGCTGTTCTGTATTCACAAACACGGCAAGTGTGTGGCTTTTCTCCTCTATGACCTCTCACATGTATAACTAAATCACGCTTATCTGCTGATCTGTATTCACAAACCAAACAGCTGTATGGCCTTTCTCCTGTATGAGTTTTAATATGTCTAACTAAATGACTTTTCTGTGCTGTTTTGTATTCACAAACAGCACAACTGTAAGGCTTTTCTCCTGTATGAGCTCTCATATGTCTAACTAAATGATTTTTCTGTGTTGTCCTGTATTCACAAACACCGCAACTGTAGGGCTTTTCTCCTGTATGAGCTCTCACATGTGTAACTAAACTACTTTTCACTGCTGTTCTGTATTCACAAACAGCACACACATAAGGCTTTTCTCCTGTATGAGTTTTCATATGTGTAACTAAAGTACTTTTATCTAATGTTCTGTATTCACAAGCAGCACAACTGTAAGGCTTCTCTCCTGTATGAGTTTTAATATGTTGAACTAAACTATACTTATTTGCTGTTCTGTATTCACAAACAGCAACTGTATGGCTTTTCTCCTCTATGACCTCTCACATGTATAACTAAATCACGCTTATCTGCTGATCTGTATTCACAAACCAAACAGCTGTATGGCCTTTCTCCTGTATGAGTTTTAATATGTCTAACTAAATGACTTTTATCTGCTGTTCTGTATTCACAAACTGAGCAATTGTATGGCTTTTCTTCACATGATTCTTCATATATATAACTAAAATACTTTTAAGTGCTGTTCTGTATTCGCAACCAGAGTCACTATAAGGTTGCTCTTCATTACAAGCAGTATTTACGTTATTTTTGTCAAATGTTTTGTTTTCATAATTTTCATCCTTTAATTCGATGACTTCTTGTTTAATAGATGGCTTATTAAAACCTTGCGATGTGCATGATGATTGGATGGATATTAATGATACACGAGCTAAGGGACGTTGGATATCTTCACATCTAGAACAAAAGCAGATTGTCATTCAAATTAAGTTATTTATTTATTTATCGATTTACGGGATAAAGTTTATAATAATAATATAATCTCACATAATAATACATAGTCTCATAAGCATAACCTTTAGTATAAGAAAAACAATATTGCATGGACATCACATTAAAATCACTTATAAATTTACTTAAAGAAACATCCAAAACTTCTATATTACATACATTTATTAAATTTAAGTATCTCTATCTCTATCGGTGAATTTTGGCTATAACTTGTTGCATAAAGTTGTACATAAAATAGGTTATGATGTTTGAGAGTTCTCATTCGAATATGGATCATACACAAATCCATTCAACAATTTAAAAATGAACCATAAGCTACTAGTAGTTCTTCAATATTCTACAAAGTCTAAAGACATAATTTCCATAACACAGTAATTGTGATTCTCAATAATAAAATGTAAACATCTCGCAGCAAATCTCAAAAATATATGTGGAACTCTTTCAATTGATTTTACGTGAATATTATGAAAGGATACCAAATTCTAGATGAGTATTCTAATTTACTACGTACCAGCAAACAATATACAGTTTTAATCGACTTTAATGATATGCTCTTACAGTTACATAACACGAATCCTAACATTTTTTATGATTTTATCGTTATGCTATGTACTTGATCTACAAATGTATGCTTCACATCACTCGGGACATAACCCAAGCAATTGTTATTTATGCTGTAACTAGTTTCGAACTTTTTTGTTTTCTAAAAAAGGGCATACGCCAACACTTTTGTATACTTAGTAAAAGACTATTGTTGTTATACCAATGAGACAGACCATCTAAATCATCCTGTAATAGCATTTGATCATTGACTGTTTCTGTAGTATAAAATTCTTTCAGATCGTCAGCAAATAATAAACAATTGCTGTGTTAGAAACCATGAACAATATCATTTATGAATAGATTAAATAAAAGTGGTCACCTGTGTCCCTTTTGTGGTAATCCTGAACTAACAACCATTCGGTCTGAGAGGGAACAAAAACAAAAGAACGCGGAAAATGAACCAATAACAGAGGAAGGTTTGAAGAGGGTATACAGGAGGACACGACGAAATAACTCTGGAAGAAATTAAAAATATAGGATCGTTAAGACAAAAGTTACTGCTGAAAATATGTAGAATGGCGTGGAGAGAAAAACTAGTACCCAACGACTGGAAAGTAGCAGTGATAGTACCGATCTTTAAAAAGGGAAATAAGAAAGAATGCCAAAACTACGGGGGCATTTCACTATTGAGTGTACCGGGAAACATTTATGAAAGGATTCTAGAAACAAAAATAAGGAAATTAGTGGAGAAACAACTAATAGACTTCCAAAGTGGATTCAGAATAGGGCACAATACACAAGAATACAAATTTGCGATAAGGCAGATAATGGAAAAAACAATAACATATACTAACGAAGCTTACATCTGTTTTATAGATTTAGAGAAGGCTTTTGACAGTGGTCCTAGAGAGAAAATTAGGAAGAGCCTACAAAAAAAGGAGTATAAAATGAATTGTTGGAATCAGCAAAATCAATGTATAAGAAAACGAGAAACTATGTTAGAACACATAATGAAAACACAGAAGAATTCGTCACAACACAGGTAGTAAGACAAGGGGGGATAATGACAAAACATTTCGGGAGAACACCATAAACACAAAAACTATTCCGAAAGCAATTGCTTTATTGCTTTCCAAAGTATTTACCGTTAAGTTCAATACATTTTTTCATTCTTCGAAACCAATTATCAAAGCATTTGGATACGTGCCGGCAGTTTAGATTTAAGAATTTTCAAGTTTAAACTTAGCCAAATATTAAATGCAACGGCCAAGCATTCCTCGATTATGTAACAAGCAATAAAACACTCGGAAGGCTGAAGCAACCGTTACATTTTTACAATTTCAACTGCCCGCACTGTTTTCAAAGAAAACCGTTACTTTCATTATGCAAATATTCCCTAATTTAATTAATAATAAGCGGGTCCCTAAATCAAATACCCTCGTTCAAGGTGTCTATATTGCAATGACCCTATACGTATAATATTTGTATGTTTATAATTAATGTGATAAATAAAAAGAGTCACCACACAATATTTAATTTAATTCTACCACTTGCTAAATCAAACTAACTGATTAATTAATTTCGTTGGGTACGCCAAAATTGAGAATTACTCTTATGGTAGTTTGCCCTTTTTCTAATCCATTCATCTGATTTCCTAACTTCGCTAGCTCAATTTTAAATAGAGACATGAAATTAAAACTCAAAATCTCGGGTGTTGGGTTCCTCACTTTCCAAGTTAAAAATTTTACGGTACGCCTCTGAAAAGTAGGCAGATTGACCTGAAATGTAGGCGTAATGTGCCGTTGGTACGTCAAATCTATCACAACAAGTTCCAGTTATTTTCAGCTCGCGTGTGAAATTGACTTATTAACAATTAAATGAACAAATTTTACGGTAAGATTTTGAATACTTGTGCTTTCAAGGAGCGTTTAGGCAATCTTTTGTTTTCCAGATCGTTATTGGTGCATTTTTAAAGAGGACGCTAAAAAAACTCGTTTGTTTCTGGGGCTCCACTTGACGATTTTGATTGAAACTCCTGGGCAAATACCTCGCCATCCACAAGAACCTTTATGATTTTTGTGTTCTCCAGGTCGTAATTAAGGTATGCCCAAATTTTCACGCCGTTCGCGCGAGTCGAAATTTTAAAATCCACTAACCTCACTTTCGTAGTTTCGGGGCCCCCTTTTTATGATGAATCTGGCTGTAATCTTGCTCCCCGGGCTGCTCGCGATGCTGGGCTGTGTTCTGGCCTGATGTGTGGAGCTGCAGGAAAAATCCTGCCACTCTATGCCTTCCCACGATGCTGCTCGCTGATGTCGCAGGAATTCGCCAACTGCCGAACCTGCCTCGGAACGCCAAAAACTCAAATACCTGGAATCTCTTGCCTCCAATTGTGCTGATACACTCGAATTCGCTGATTACGATGGTGCTATTTATTTTTTTATACGTTTATGCCTTCTATTAAATTTTGATAATTAAAGATTGAGCAAAATTTAACCAACTTTCATAATTTATTCAGCACAATTGCTATTCCCCCGTTGTTATTGACAAAACACTGTCTACAGATTTGAATTGTAGGAAATCAACCAGGTACAAAAACATAACTTATAATCTAATTTAACAAAATTTTATCAGTTAATTACAATCTCTTATGTACTAAAATTATTGTCTTTTGAAATTGTTCATTTCTCAATGTTTTTTAATGTGCCACTCACTTGATTTTTTTACCACACTTAACTGCCCATTGTTTATCACTACACTGACTAGGTTTTTAATCCACCAACATTGTCTAATTTCTTGCTTATTTGAATTCCATCTAATTTCTTGCTATTTCAATCTCTTCAAATCCCCAAGTCTTGTATTTTCATGTAATAAATGACTTGCCTGGCTTTTCTATGTTCTTTGCCTTATTCTTCTAGTCATTCTTGTTCTCACCTTTATTAAAAATGTTCATTTGCTACCCATTCTCTAATGACTACTTTCTACGCTTCCATTTTTAAGCTGTGTCTAACTTGAACTTTTTGTGCCAGTTCTTAATTAATTTAGATTCGGCTTTTAGTTTGTGCAAATCTATTACATTACGATTAAAATTATATTGCTAAACCCAATACACGGAATTTGAGCTTCCATATTTCTGTGCCTATTCAAATATAATCAATGTCATTGGCGAATTATACCAGTGTTATTATGATTTGGCAATTTATGTGAATTTTCTCAGATGCTTGCATTATTACAACTCTGTGCTTTAATGATTTAATTTGCTATTTGCTTGTACTGCAATCAGAGCCGATTTGAGGGCTAAATACCATCGCAATATATGCGGGAAAATGCGGGGGAGACGATAGACAGTGCCGACACCAAATCTAGAAGGTGGACCGAGCCTAGCATAAAAAAATCCCGGAGTTATTTGGCCGGGGAAACGAATTAAAAAGAAGCATGCAAAGATCCACACCTGGTGTAACTCACTTAATAATTACCCTAGATATACCGCCTTTGAACTTAATCTGCATGGAATTGCACGGGGGATATAATGCCCTACCGAATGTCACAAAGAAAACACAGGCCAGAAACGTAGTGCCCCAAAAGCGATTTGGCAAAATGTGCCCCACTCTGTAAAATCGGCAAGTCTAGCAACAGTTACAAAGAGGAAAAGGCCTTTATAAAGAGAGATGTCACCCCAAGAAAACCATTCAGGAGTCTGAGATCGAACCAACCATTTGGCTGAGCCTGCAATCAAACATTCAGAATCCTGGGTCGAATCATTAGTTCGGCAGGACAACTCAACCCTTCAGCCTCAGCGAATCCTCGCACCACTGTGCATCCTCATCCCCAAGAGTCACGCCCTTCCGCGCTCTACCCCACGTCAGTCAGCACTCCTGCTACAGACCTCCGACGCAGATCTTCTCGCAACCCCAGCCCTAGCCACTACGCCCTGACTGCAGCCCCTCACGTGGACTCCACATCATATCCATGGCGTAAGTGAAACCCTAGATGATTCAGGACTTGAGGTTTGAGACAAATGTCAACTGGGAGAACGAGGTTAAGTACTTAGGTCTAACCATCGATTCCAAATTAACTTGGAACTCCCATATAGACAAAACAATCACCAGGTGCATACAAACATTAGTTATTGGGAAAAGAGCTATAGGTAGTATGTGGGGGCTCAAACCGGAACCGACCCTCTGACTATACAAAACCATGGTCCGATCAATAATTTCATATGGAATAATCGCCTGGTGGTCCAAAATAAAACAAGCAACTGCGATCCACAAGATCAGTAGATTACAATATCTAGCTAATCCGTGCATCACTGGAGCCTTTAAAGGCACCTCAGGACAAGCACTGAATGCTATCTTAAATCTGCCACCTCTGCACACCTTCCTGGAAGGTGAAGCCAGAATGGCAGCCTACAGATGACAAAGTACTGGTCACTGGATGACCACAGCTAATAATCTAGGGCATGGCAAGATCATGTCACACATCAACAACACAATATTAGAAATGGGTTCTGATTTTATAATCAAAGTCCATGACTTTGAAAAGAACTTTACCGTACACCAAAGAGCATATAATTAGAAGAGACTCAGCGCTGGGCAGTATTTGCATATAGCCTAAAAGCTCCCGTTCACTAGGCTCCCAGGTCTTAGCCCTCTGACGGTAGAGATCCCAGTTAAACATCGCTCAAAGAATTCGACAATCTCAGAGCAGAACCATGATTCTAGAATCCGTTCCTTCAAACTGCCGTGCGATGTTGCCAAGGTTAACACAACCTTTGAACGATAATAACTTGCGTTACAAAACCCAGGTAGACAAAATTTCCCACTGTCTCTTGGCCATTACATTGAAAATAAGCCGATTTTAGGAATAAGTACATAATTGCTGATACGTTTGCATCAAGCAATCATTGCTTTGAATATAGCAATTATTTGTTTTTATCGGGGTTTTATGTTATTTCGTGGTTTGTATATTTCTTTATAATTGCAATTGCAATAGTATATTGTATGTTAAGAGCTGAAAGTGCATTCTTGCCGCTTGCGCATGAATATTGCTGGTTGAGGCAAAGCCGAAACCAGCAATCATGCAAAAGCGGCAAGCGCACTTTTAGCTCGAAATATACATACTATTTTTTCGACGACTGAGCATATTATTAAAGGAAAATATCAAATTTCGTTTTATCGCAAAAATTAATTGACAATCAAGTTAACATTACTCGCGCAGTCTATATGACATGTGACGCGATTATTTCCACAAATGACGGGCGTTGTCAAGGAAACATTCGGACGTGGCTACCTATTTTGTTCACGCGGAAACCCAAAACGCTCGGCGAGCGGCAAAAAGATGAAAACGCACGCTCAGCGGCAAATGTCACCTTTCTGTTGTCAAATGACAGTGAGAAAAATCAACTTTCGATGTCAGTCGTCGAAAAAATAAAATAAATAACTCAGTTCCTTAATATCACCAATAAGTTGCTAGGCAGCTATTAAAAGTCAACTGATAACAAACGATAAACGATGTGGATTACCTTTTCTCTGCTCACACTTTGTTTTGTTTATCATTGTTTCCGGCCTGAAAAGATTAAGAGCATCTAAAACTCGGTCTTGGATTCCTGTTAACGTCAACCGCCCCTCGTATAGAACGGCTCATTGTAAAGCCCAATTCGTTTGACTCGACCAAAACATAAGTTTACCTGGCCCATAATCCCTAGCTAGACCGTTCTAAGACATGACGAAAAAGAATTTGCATTTTCTATTAAAAGGTTAGCATGGATCTCTGGAATTGCTTAATCTTAAAAATTACCAATATACAACCAAAAATGTAAATAAATGTGTTTGCATGCTGTTCTGCTTTTAAAGTACTTAAAACTTAATTATATAAATACATTTAATGCAACTTGAAATCAATGTTTTTAGAAATGTGCGACATTAATTATTAGAAACCTTCAAAATATGCATTCATGGTATAAAACGGTAAGAATATGCATTTGCATATGCAGATATGCAAATGCATAATTATCGCAAACCTTGTTATGAGTTTCTATTGACAAGTAGATTAAATCAATCATGTCTTTGCTACTCCACGGTGCGACGTAAGGGTGGACACTGTTCGAATCCTACAGCCACATCATTTCGACAATTTTATCAATTTAGTATGTACGTCGGCGCCTTAGAAACGGGGACACGTAATATGTTGTGTTGTAATATTTGATTTATTATTATTGTTTTGTATTATTGGAATTTTACTATCAACCAAAAGACGCAACATTTGAAAAATTACTTAACAATTAAAACCATTACAACTGCAAAATCTCAGTTTATACACTTAAAAATACATGCAAAATGTATCATAGTATTGTCCCGATTTCTAAGGCGCCGACCATACGTGAGGCTTTCAAAAGCTCCTAAAGATTAAAATTGCGAAGTAGATGGAGACAATCTCATCGATTTAGAACAACTGCAGCTTGACAAGGCATCGCTGCCAGTAGTTGAAATTAAGTGTACTACCGCTAATGAGGACAACTATGAAACTGTACCAGACAGAATAAATTAAGAACACTCATTAGTCACTCATTATGCATCCAACCCGCGATAGAAGAAGCAACTTTAGAAAAATGTTCTATTGTATATGTCGCTGGTTACGTTGCATATAAAACATTGAAAAAATATAACTGTGCAGCTTGTTTAAGTTTCATGTGTACAAATGAGCCATTAAACACAGCAAGTGAACTACTTTTATTAGAAAAAGATGACAGTAAAAATGAGTGCGTAAAATATTTGAAAACACCTACACAAATTACAACACATGTTGCAACGGTTGTATTATAAATATTTAGCAAAAGAAAATAATAATACTGAAACAATAAAACACTAGCTAATGCAAATTATATTAATTTTCAAATTAAAAAATTACCGGTAGTGGGATTCGAACTGCAGGGCCTGCGAATGCCTCGTTTCTACCCGTCTAACCTACTGGATCATCCAGGATGTCTCGGATCGCGGCTATATTAAACTGAACACATTTACTCTTCGCCCCTTTTCGTTGTTTTTACATTTACTGTAACTGTTGGTTTCAATTTTCGTCATGTGTAAAGCCTAAGCTATGTGTAAATTATTACTTTTATTTATTTCTAACGTAGAGCAAAAATAAATAAAAATGTATTTTTAAGGTGCTCACCCTATGTTGAGTCCACTATATGCTCTTTTCTTTCAAAGGTAAAAACAGAGTTATATGCAAAATATTACTCTCATTTAAGTAATAGTTCCTGAGTTAAAAGAAAAATTAAAAGAATTTAATCTTTTAAGGTGCTCACGCAGTATATATTTTACCGAAATCTTCTCGGTTTCATGCCAGGAAGGCATATAATCTGCATGCAAAATATCATCTTCTTCCAACGATTAAGTTTTTGTGTCATACCACTAACAGACGGAATTGAGTAAACCCGTTTTTCATCATCTAAGGACCGTGAAACGTGAAGATTTGAAGAAATCTTGGAAAGTGATTTTGTCGCGATTACAATACTTCCTTCGTCTTTTAGAAGAAGGAAGTACAAAGTACATATTATTATGTAGTCAGTTTACAAATTCCTATATATGTATAAACATGTGGTGTACCTGCATCTCTGCGTCGCCATTTCATTGGCACCGATCGGGCGCATTTCGCCCAAAATCGGAACGCCACGCCACTGCGTCATTTATAACACAACGATAAGCATATGTATTTATCAGTGAATACGAGTTCGAATCCCACTGGCTGCAATGTTTGTTTAGTTTTCCAAATTCATATAATTCGCATTACTAAATGTTTCAGTAAGATTAGCAGCATTAAGCTATTTTGTACTTATTTTGTAGATAGACTCTTCAACCATAATTCGATTTAGCAAAAGTTTTTTCCTTGCAGCACGCTTTCTGTATTAAAGACATTGAAAACATTTTCTTTGGTAACTCTTTTATGTACAAGTGAATTTTAAAAATGCAAAAATTATTTTAACTGGAACAAAACCACCTATGTGGTGTGCTCAAAAGCGAGTAAAGACCGCCACACCGTCTTGTAATAATCAATATAATATTTAAAACGTGAAGCTTTTTCTGTCGGCACCTAGTATGAGCCTTGCAGCATACGGATTTCAATCATCCCTTTTTTTAAATAAAGAAGTGTCTTAAATTGAACAAATTCTAGCGGCAAGTGATTATAGGGAAAAATGCTACATTAGCAGAACAAGTAAACTCTCGAAATCGGTTTGTGGGGCTCTGCTGATTGTTCCAATAGGCCACTGTACCAGCGATGAGCCCAGAGCAGTGAACGTAATTTATATGTAATATGTGCAATCAGTGAACCCGTTTCAACAGTTGTTTACAATTTAAGTTAGTTTGTCGCCACTACTGTATTACAGTCAGTTTTAACAATGTAAACAATTTTATAGTTAGAATAAGGCCACCCATTCAGCGGGCTAAAAAGCTAATAATTCTAATGCCTTGATTGATATATGTGGGAATTGTAAAACAAACGCCGTTACAATCTGGTAGACTTATAACATTCCCTATGCAAACTGCACAAGGTATAGACCAGATTCGGCGCAATTCGCATTATTTAGGCTAAAATGGTTAATATTACAAATAGATTTGTTTCTAAAATCGCCCACTTGTTTATTATTTTTGTATTAGTATGAGAGGCATTATTTTTCCAGTGCCATTTTGGCGCCCCTTGCCTCATGCGCCTGTAGGCGGGGGCCTACTCGACCTATACCTAGTTATGGCCCTGGTTATAATCACACTCCGACGGGGGAAATGCTGCAAGCCTATAAATCACGTAGGCGCACAACAACCGATAAAGATAAAAGTAATAACACATAACAACGTGGCACTCGTGATTGCTCTGTAAACAAACGAACGTGCAGCGGGGTGGAAGATTTGGAATTTTTATTATTAGGAGGCATAGAAAAATAAAAATCTCAAATTAAATACGCTATATTAGCGTGTGGACACTGTGTCGATAGTGCCAGGATTTTTGGCCTGCAACGAAGGGAAATTCGAATAATCGCCAAGCTTGGATTTCGGGAGGATTGACGACATGTTTTTCAAGATAAAAGAATACTCACTTTTCCGCGCATGTTTATATAGGGGAGGGTCGGGAGGTTTGGGTCGAAGGAGGTTTGGGTGAATGACAAAATTGCTTTCCCCAAACCTTCTATGTGTGCGTAACTATCTTCACTGGAGGCCCATACGATATTAAAACTTATTTCCGTTGCAACCGCAGCGCCGCTGTGAGTGATCACTACCGACGGTGATAAAATCGATTTCCTGACCAGGTAAGTGATTGTTTTAAAAATTGCTTTTATGTCAGTTTCTTGTCTATCATTAGAAAAATCACGGAACGTGTTTTTACTTTGAAATTTGTGGTTGTTGAAGTAAACATTCCAGTACCAAAACATAACCTAACTTCATTTCGAGCGGGAAATTCGAGCACATTTTTATGATTTTGTATCAGTGGGAGGTATGGGTCAGAAAAGTGCGGGATGTTTGAATCACGGCCCAAACCTCCCGTATGATAAGGGAGGTTTGGGTCAAACATTTATTCAACTAAAATCACCAAGTGTTATGGCGTTACTATATCAATCATTTACCAATTATTTCCTCTTACATGGCAGGCTAAGTACGATTCCGCGGATATACACTAAAAAGACTGACAGATCTCGAAAAACCAAAGAGCAAATTAAATTTGCTGTTACCTGCGTTCTTAAAGATGGAATGAAAATTAGCCGAGTGGCTGACGATTTGGGCTTCAGCTTTTCATCACTACAGCGGCATGTGAAGAAGGCTAAAGGCCTTCCTGATGAGGAGCAGGACAATTACGAATATGAAGCCAATCCTTCATCTCGACAAGTTTTCAATCCAGAACGGGAGAAACTTCTTTGCGAATACTTGCAAACGTGCAGTAAAATGCATTATGGCTTAGATCCTAAACAAACAAGAGAGTTTGCATACGAGTTTGCTAAGCGATTGGGAATTGCTTATCCACGGGAATGGGATGAACACAAATCTGCGGGACGAGATTGGTTGTTATTATTCATGGATCGCAATAAAGACCTGTCGTTGGGGCAGCCAGAAGCCACTAGTTTGGGAAGATCGACAAGCTTCAACAAACATAATGTTGGCAAGTTCTTTGAAAACCTAAAGTTTTTATTGGATAAGCATAGATTTTCGGGCGAAAATATCTTCAACCTGGACGAAACGGGCTGCACCACTGTTCATAAGCCTCCAAGAGTAATTGCCTCGAAAGGACGGAAACAAGTGGGGCAGGTGACAAGCGGAGAAAGAGGAAAATTAATTACCGCATGCTGCTTTGTTAACGCTGCAGAAAATACTTTGCCTCTCGCCATAGTTTTCCCTTTGAAGAGATTTAAAGATCACATGGTTATCAACACTCTAGGATTAGCATCCAAGCGGATGGATGACTAAAGAAAATTTTGTTCTGGTACTGGAACATTTCATCAAATATTTGAGAGTTACAAAGGAGAACCCGTGTCTGATGGTGTTGGACAATCATGAAAGTCATGTAAACCTTGATGTCGTCTCTCTGGCAAAATCAAATGGTGTGCATCTACTGATTTTCTCGCCTCATTGCAGCCATCGACTGCAACCTTTGGACATTTCTGTATACGGTCCGTTCAAGGCTTACTACAACGGTGCAGCTTCTACCTGGATGACCTCTAATCCTGGTAAGACGTTGATCATTTATCACCTACCGGGGTTGATCAAGATTGCTTTCGATAAAGCGATGTCAATACAAAACATCCTGTCAGGATTTCAGAAAGCAGGAATTCATCCATATAATGCCGATATATTTTCGGAGGCAGATTTTCTGACGTCATCCGTTTCAGACAGAGAAAATCCCGCATCAGAAAGTCATACAATTGTTAAGATAGAGACAGAGACTGAAGCAAATGATACTCAAGCAAGCGTCAATCAAGAACATAAAAGAATGTCGCCAAACGAACTGTACATACCAGAAGACCAATCAAATATTACATCGCAGCCTGATGCAGTACTAACAACAACGGTGGCTAAACCGAAAACACCAAGAGTTGTTATATTGAGCGACATAAATCTGACTCCAGAAATTGTAAGACCATTTCCAAAGGCACCAAGACAACTGACGAAGAGAGGCCACAAGCAAGGCAAGACTAGGATATTAACGGAGACTCCCGAAAGAGAAAGACTGGAAAATGAGAGATTGTTGAAGACTCGGAAAAGTGCAAAAAGAAAAGTTTTAACTGACGTAGACGAAAACGATACCGCGAAACAGCAGAAGCAATCATTGAAGACCAAGACTTTAACTAAAAGGAGAAGAAGATCTGAGAGTGAGGATAGTGATCTCAGCTGCTGAAATGTGAGCTCTGGCGAATCCAATTACGTCCCTGAAGAGCTAGACAAGGATTTTGACCACTCTGTTGATGAACTGACAACTGGAGACTACATTGTGGTCAGATTTTCAACTGAAAGTAATCGAAAAGTGTCGCCTGATATTCACTATGTAGGACTAATCGAAGGAATACATAGCGATGAAAAATGTTCGGTCAACTTTATGAGAAGAAGAGGTAATTCAATGAAGATAAATTGGATTACATCGATTTTGAAAATATTGTTCTGCGATTACCACCTCCAGTTTCAGTTGGAAGCACTAGCCGGTCCGTGCAACATAAGGCATTCGGAGTTAATTTAACTTTTATTAAGAATTTGCGTTAATATATTATGTTTTTTAGTATTATTACCATTCGTTGAGATTACCATTACTGCTTTTTTTTGCTTAGCTTAGAGTTGTAACCCTGTCTGGTCAATTTTTTTTATAAAGAAATGTTTATTATGTTCAATTTTATTATTTTTATTTTCATAATCTTCATGTTCATTAATCCTTGGCTTGAGCCCTATTTACTCACAAATATTCCTGATGTTATCTATCATCAATTAAGACAATTTTACACATAAATGACTACATACCCAAATATCCCCCACTACATACCCAAACCTCCCCACATGAGGGACATTTGGGTCAAATGTATTTGCCCGAAACTTTTTCAAACAACTTTTTCAAACCACTAGTGTTCTATTTCAAATTACTTACAATTGTTCTACGATATATGCTCTACGCGATGCCATATTACTGACCTATAAATTCGGTTACAAAAATCAAATAAAAATGTAACATTGAAAATCGACCCAAACATCCCGACCCTCCCCTACGAATGCTGGATATATGCAAGGGAGCACGTCGGCGGTTACCCCAAATTCAAGCATAGGTTTGATACCCTACATAAAAATAATATCTGCATTGATTACCTGTGCCTTAATAAAAGCCGAAACGGGCCATTATACCATGCACTGAAGTTTTTTAATTTATTACCTCCGGACATCCGAATGATACCGATTAATAAATTTAAAATAACAATAAAATCGTTCTTTGTAAAACACGGTTTTTACAACAACGAAGAATTTTGCGCGCGCATTGGCGACCTCATTGAAATCTTAATTTCCGAAAAATTGCTCTTTTCGGATTTTGACAAATTCAAATATCTCGATTGTAAAATGCCTTCAATTTTGCCGATCCGTACTACCTTCTTAGAACGCAGCAACAATGTGGCAACATGGGCAATTTATCTTCGCGCTGGAGTAACCAGCTGGTTTCGGGTAGAAAAACCGAAAGGACGTTTGCTTTCTGCAAATTAATTCGAGAAACGTGGGTATGCAACCCATTTAACAACCTATACGTTGAAACCTATACGGCTGAGCCTCTTCTCATTATATGCCCTTTGCCGTACACAAAAGTTGGGATCCGAACCAACTACCAACAAGTAAGAACATCATTTTTTACACTAATGAATCTAAGTTTGAAGGGGGTACAGGCTCCGGTGTGTACAGTACCAATCCTAGAACCAACAAAAAAGTCAGTCTAGGAAAGCTATGTAACATCTTTCAGGCTGAAGTACAAGTAATTAATGTATCCGAAAACATCAGCATAGAAAAGAAGCTGCTCAATCGAGACATACACATTCTCTCAGACAGTCAGGCATCACTGAAAGCGTAAACGCTTTCAGTACTTAGTCGAAACTGGTCAAGAAATGCAAATCCAAACTTCATTGGGCCAGGGAAACGCAGTAAAATTATGCTGGATGACAGGTCACCAAGGTATTGAAGGAAACGAAAAAGCAGACAAGCTCGCAAAAGAAGCAGCCCGTAATGCAATGACCGGTTCAGAACCTGGTCTAAGCATACAGAAAAACCATGCCCGCTCAGGCTTTAATGAATGAGTCAATACCGCACATCAACTAAGGTGGAGAAACTACAATCAAGCAACACACTGCAAAATATTGCTAAAAACTCCGAATCCACAAACCACCAAAACCCTGTTGAGACTGAACAGAACTCGAATCAAGCAAGTAGTCAGTCTACTAACAGGCACCGGAGCATTCAGAGAATTTATGCACAGGATCAATATCTATAGAGATGAACCTGTTTGCAGACTATGCCAAGAGGATGATGAAACAGCCCATCATCCTCTTTGAATGCCCAGCATTAGAGCGTAAAAGACACCAACTCGATTGGAGCCTTAACTCTATTGACAACCGCGAGCTAGTAGGGGACATTGCAAGTCTAGTAAAAGATACGAATGTCGGCCTGCTAACTTGAAAACGTCCGACAGTATAAAAAGCCCAAAGGGCTGACGGGCACATGCCAGCAAAAGGCAGTCGTGGAACCTAAATCTAATCAAATCTAATCTAGTTACTGTTGATATTTTTTAATTTAGGACTATTTTGCGATTCTGAATTATGTATTAAAAAGGCATATGCCAAACTTAAATTAATTTACATAAACCAACATTTGTTATCTGAAAGAACAAAAATTATACTGAGCGAATCATTAGTGTTATCACCAAGGTTTAAACCACTTGGTTTATTTAGAAAAAACCAAATTGGTTTTGTGAATATCCTTATGTCGAGTTTGTAAATAATGGATTTATTTAACATTGCTATAATTACCAATTGTTACCTTTATTTTCTGAAGTTTACAGATATAAAAAAATACATTTTTAGTTATTTCAGTAGTAAATACTTAAAAGATAATGAAATCTATTAATCTGTCTCTTCATAAGATAAAGATTCTATAAAATTTTTATAAGGATAACTTTCCAAAATAAAATTTAGTCTGGTGGTAACACTGGCTAACAGAGTGGGAATCACAGTTTGGTATTGTTCTACGTCATTTATGTTTACGTGATTCCCCGAATTTTCATTTCCAAGTGAGAGTTGAACGTATACACAACAATGATTGGAAGAAAAAGAGATTTTGTGTGGCTGTATTATGACAAACTGAAAAATGAGAGTGACAGGAAAAGATACAAAGCCAAGTGTAAAAAATGTAAACATGAATTAGAAGGCCAAGTAAGGAGATTGAAATAGTATATTACAGCCCGAGATGGGAAGTGTTTCATTACTGTTGAGAGATTAGTTAGCTGATTGAGACGCGAAGCGTCGAAATCAGCTATTATCTCGAGACTAAGGAAACTTCCTGTCGAGGTGTGTATACTATTTTATTCGTAACCACTTTATTCTAAACAATAATTGGAAAAATTATTATATTATGATACGACAGGTTGTGACGCGCATGAATGGATCAACGAGATTCCCAGTGTCCCTACCTACTCAGCGGTCGGGAATGTACTTCCCGCACTCACTTCCCGCACTTGAGCGGGAAGTGAGTACAAGAAGTAGCGGGCTGAAATGTACGACTTCCCCCACTCAAATGAGGTCAGGAATGTTAACATTACATATATGGTTGCGAATAAAAGCATTTACAGAAGTGCAAAAGTGGAACTGGTACCAGTAGTGACGATAATCATGTTGATAGTGGTAAGTGATATTTACTTTATTGTTTTAATATTCACAAAGAAGTAAAGAAGCGTTAATTATTTTGATTCATTGCAAACATTTTATCGTAATTTAATCTTATTATTAACACGTTGAAGTTTTACTTACTGCTGTTCAAAATTTTTATAGTTATGTAACATTATCGGGATTTTTTTTGTGATTTTCAAACTTCTAGGATATAGAGGTTAGTCCCAACAATTTTTGTTATTTGTTTCAGATACAGATACTAAGTAACGTTCAAGTACAAGTAGTATAACAACAGTTGCAAGTAGTAGCAGGGAATCAACATATACCAGTCAAGTATCACAAACACAATATACCCCGAGTAAGACAAAAAAAAAGCTGTGTCTGCTTCATCTTCATTACACACATGTGTTGTGAAAACTACATCACAATAAAAAGATTTATTATATCTCCAAGTTGCACGATTTGCTTACACTACGAATATGGCATTTCGCAGTGTTGAACATCCACAGTTTATTCAATTAGTGAAACAATTGTGTCTAGGTTATAATCATCTAGGTAGAAAAACAATTTGAAGTACTTTCTTGGACGCATTTTATATGGAAGTAAAACGCAAGTGCTCAGAAATAAAATTGTTTGTGCAGGAATTGATGGTTGCTCAAATGTTCACAATGAACCCATTGTGTGTCCTATTTGGTGAACACAGTTGATACATCAGGAAATTCACACACATCTGAATACTTGGTAGATATATCTTGTAATAACATCAAGAAATGCGAAGAAGAATTAAAGCGTTATGTACATTCGGTTGTGCCTGATAATGCTAATATATTTGCAAAAATGCGAAAATTACTAGAAAATGTTCACTATATGTTTTGAATTTCCTTGCTGTCAATTTCCAAATGTCACAAAACATGTTCTTGTTCTCGTGAAGTATTTTCGAAAGAAACATTTTACAAATGCTCTATCTAGACAATCAGATGCTCCGAAACTTATTTTACCAGCTGAAACTCGTTGGCATAGTTTACTGGATTGTTTGGAGGCTTATATCAAAGGCTGGTCTGCGCTGCTTAAAATCTGTGAGGCAAATCGAGGAAAAATGTATTATCCTGTGCGAAGAAAAGTTGGCAATATTATGCTAAAAACAAATGTGGAAGAAATGATTGCTATCTTAAAACCTATTTCTGTAACATTTGATAGAATACAAATCAATGAATGCGCTATCTTTCGTGCTGTGTATTTGTGGAAAAAATTTAAAAAAGAACTCTGGGATGTTACACAAGACGAAACCGTCAGAAAAAAAATACCAACTGGAATAACATGGCATTAATTCCAGCTCATTTCCTTGCATACATAATTGATTATTAATATAGAACCCCACTTGCAACTCACTGAAAATGTGAAGAAAATTGGATTGGATTTTGTAAGCTCGAAGTATCCATCTACTTCTCTTCTCCCATCGATAATCAAGTTGCAAGTTAAGGCTTCTCCATTCATGGAATTATTATTTTAAAGAATCTGTGGTATCTCAGGTTTCTGCATATGAATGGTGGAACAGCTAAAAAAAACAATCATCGTCTTTAACACCAACGTTTTTTCTATCATTGAGCAGCTGCTGATTCCTCAATCGTCATCCACAAGTGTAGAAAGAATTTTTTCTTGTTTTGGCCTCGTACATTCAAAGCTGAGTAACAAACTGGAATCTGAAAAAGCCGCCTCCAAATTAGCATTTTTATTTAAAATGTTCAGTAGTAATACCAATCCTTCGCTGTTCTAGCGAGTTATGAAGACTGAAATTCATGGCGGAAATATCCTCATTCTTACTTTTGTTTTTTGTATATTATACTGTTTTGTTTCACATTTCACATTAAAGTTGATAAAAAGTTTAGCTATTTTTTGAATTTAAGCTTAAACACTGGAAAACAAAATGAAAATTGAATTAATTGGTTTAAACAAAAAAAATTGTTTTTTTAATCCTGTTTTTTGCCAAGCCTGATTGTCACAATTTAGTTACTGTGACACAGTGTATGGACCATGCTTAGATAACACGGATATTACGACAATACAAAATAGTTGCATTCGCCTAATTTTTAGTCTGAGGAGGGATCGTATGTCTCATAAATTGAAGCAACTGCGATTGCTTAATATGCCAAATAGACGTATCTTACATTCGTATTGCTCCTTCAACAGACATTTAAGTTCAAATCACCACCTTAATTCTTTAGAAAACACAATCGAAAATAGGATAGAAATGACACAAACTTTAGTAACAGTATCAAATAATTTCGCTCATACCACTATCATTAATTCTAACGAGAATCCAATTTTGAAATCTTTGGACATTGAACCCCAAATTTTTTTTGCAAAAATGAAATCTTAAAAACTTGAGACTAGATCACTGTAACCCAGAATAAAAAGATGCGATTAGAAAACTTTGTTTTCACTATAGAGATATATTTCATAGAGTAGAAATACCTTTAAGTTTCACTAACAAAATTAAATACAAAATTAAGTTGAAGGACGACACTCCAATATTTACAAATACTTATGGTTAAGTAAAGATTCACAAAAACAAAGTAAAAACTCAAATTCAAAAAATGTTAGATCACGGAATAATTGAGGACAGTATTTCACCTTGGTCCAGTCCCATTTGGATTGTTCGAAAAAAGTCAGATGCATCCGTTAGGAAAAAATGGAGACTTGTCATTAGTTACAGCAAGTTAAATGAAAAGACCATAGGCGACAGATACCCCCTTCCAAATATTACGGACATTCTCGACAAATTAGGCAGAGCTAATTATTTTACTACTCTTCATTTGGCCGGTGGTTATTACCAAATTGAAGTACATCCGAATGATATTCAGAAAACAGTATATACTGCTGATGGTGGACATTATGAGTTTAACCCTGTAAGGATATAGTGACCATATGGTTACACTGACTTTAAGCTCCTCTATTTTCAAAATCTGAATTTCTAGCCTCTTTTAGGCAACGTTACCGTATGGTCACAACCTTATTAAACGTTTTAACATATAGCGACATCTACAAACGCATTTATGAAACTTGCAATTTTCAATAATGGCCGCGTAGTTACAGCTGTTATTATATGTGCCGTGCAACTTTGAGATTGACTTACAATTTCGGTGAGTAAAAACTGTATTTTATGAAAATTGCATACGATACGTCCTTATTTATGAGTGAATTGTTGATTATTTCATATTTCTGAAGTTGGTTCTGGAACCAGTTTTTGATTATTTTCTGTTGAATTTATATGTAACCATATGGTTACAATGCCACTTAGGGTGACTGCTTTTTTCAGATTCAACATGGAACCTAATTGCATAACTACACAATGTTTTTATGGGAAAAAAACGAGACCAAAGTTTTCAGAAATACGGGTACCGCCTGCCAACATAAATAATTCAGATTTATCTGATTACACCGATAGTGACACAGAAGATAATGACAAAGATTTTAGGAATAACAAAATTTTGGCTTTACAAACGGATTCCGAACTTAGTTACTCAGAAAATGAACAAGAAGACAATGAGGTAGTTGTATCGGCAACAGACAATGAATACGAGGCATCAGAATGTTCATTAGAAAATGAAGAACCTCAGCTACCACCTACAGCAAAAGGTAAACGCAAAATGCCTGGAAATACAAGAACTATCAAAAAACAAAAAGTGAATTACAACTGGACAAAGGATGACCTTTCGAATAAAGAAGACAGGGAAGAATACGAACCAGTGACAAATGAAGAGGTATTGTCACCATTAGAATATTTTATTAAATTTTTCTCCTTTGACGTTATTTCTAACATGGTCGACCAAACAAACCTATACAGCACACAGGTAACTGGCAGTAGTGTAAATACAAACAGAGAGGAAATGACTGACTTCTTGTCGATTTTACTCGCTATGGCTATAATAGTCTTGCCTGCAATTGAAGATTACTGGTCATCATATAGTAGGATTGATCAAGTAGCAAATTTGATGTCATCGAAACGCTTCAAGAAATTGAGACGTTATGTACATTTTAATGATAATAGTTTAGCCACTGAAAACACTAAAGATAGGTATTTCAAAATTGCTCCGCTTATAAAAAAAATTCGAGAAAATTGCATTCCACAAGATTGTGATAATAAATTTTCTGTGGATGAGACAATGGTGGCTTATAAAGGAACTAGAGCTGGCAATTTGCGGCAATACATTTCTAATAAACCCCACAAATGGGGGTACAAAATTTTTGTCAGAGCCGGTGTTTCAGGAATCATTTCCGATTTCATCCCGTATCAAGGTTCGGAAACATTTGATCAGTTGGAAGGTTCTAAAAATGAACTCACTGAAGTGGAGAGATCATTAGGTGTAGGGCCCAGTGTAGTCATAGCGTTGTGTAAAACGATTCATCATCCAAAACATTCAGTAGTATACTTTGATAACTACTTTTCAAGTCTCCAATTATTGACTTATTTACGAGAAGAAAGTAATATTCTCAGTTTGGGCACCTTTAGAGCCAACAGAATTGCTGGCTGTCCTATTGAGACAGATAAGGTTCTGCTAAAATCTGGAAGAGGCTCCTATGATTATAAATCAGATACACAAAAAGGTGTTCTAATCGTGAAATGGGCGGATAACAAATGTGTACTCTTAGGCAGTACTTATACTGGAGTTGAGCCATTGAAATCTGAGAAAAGGTTCAATAAAGAACAAAAACGGAAAGTTGACGTGTCTTGCCCTTCCATAATAATTGCTTACAATAAGCATATGGGGGGTGTGGATAAGGCAAATGCTTTGATGGGACTATATCGGAGCCCTAGCAGAGCTAGACGGTGGTACTTTCCTCTTTTCACTTACTTGCTAGATATCTCCGTTGTAAATGGGTGGTTGCTATATAGGAACGATTGCAACGGCCTAAATATGAAGCATATGCCTTTGAAGAAATTTAGAATGGAGGTAGCTAAATCTTTAGCACAAACTGGCAAACAATCTCGTTGTGGAAGACCTAGTTCTGAAAACCAGAAGCCACTTAAAAAAATTAAGCATCCTGTTGCACAAAGGCCTGACGACCTGTCACGAAGAGACGCCGTGGGACATTGGCCAATTTATTATTCCAAGGGAAGGTGCAGATATTGCAAAACAGGAACAAGTCGTCTGGGCTGCCATAAATGTAATGCTAGATTATGCATTACATCGGAAAAAAACTGTTTCGGAAAATTCCATGAAGCATTTTAAAATGTTATTAGTTCAGTTTTCAGTTTTTCCTGTATTATCTTATTTAGTTAATAAAAGTTACTTTCATTTCAATTTGTTATTTCGTATTTTTACCCATCCAATACCGACTCAAAAAAACATGTCACAAACGAGCGATGTAACCATATGGTCACTTTATCAAAGTACACTTTCTAGTAATGGGAGCCGATTATAAACATGTGAAATGCCATTCCAATATTATTTAAATGCTTGGTACCAGTTATGATAATTTTCCTTCTATTGAAAATGACTGTGCCCCTTACAGGGTTAAAAGAAGTTGGTATTTGAAATTTAAAAATTAACATCTTATTATTGTATTTATACATTGTTCAGAGGTTTTGTTTTATTTTGTATGAACTTGAAGTTAGTGGGTTGTTTGTGGTGGAATTATGCACACCACATTATTATAGTTATTTAGTCATTACTTTAATGCAGTCTTATATAAATTAAATTATTCAAATTATTTAATGCAAGTTCAGTACTACGGATATGAGTTGACAAATTTGTCAACTCATATCAGTAATGACTAAATAACTATAATAATGTGGTGTGCATAATTCCACCACAAACAACCCACTAACTTCAAATTCATACAAAATAAAACAAAACCTCTGAACAATGTATAAATACAATAATAAGATGTTAATTTTTAAATTTCAAATACCAACTATTCACTAATAGTAATGTTTAGAACTGATTAAAATTAATTAAAATTAAAAATGTAAACTCAAATTGTAAAACACTGAAGAAGGCTTATACCGTGTGTCCACAGGAGTACGCACCATAGAGATAAGATAATGTTAATAGAATATAAATATCAACCAGTGCTATCACCACCGTCCCTTTTCTTGTACCATTTAAAACAATATTGTTTCATACAGTGGCGAGTCAGAAGCCAGAAAACAACGTTTTAGCGTGCCGGCGATCATAGCATTAGCCGATCTTTCTATTCTATTAGGTTATCCCTATGGTGCGTCCTCCTGTGGACACACGGTATAAGCCGAATATATATTGTTTAGAAAAAATTTAATTTTCATATCTACATAATCTTAAATGACTGAAGAAATTTTACCTCCCACGTTTTCAGTGAAGGTGATGTTCAAATAGAGGACACCCATTTGAAAACCTTATCAGAACTTTAAGTTAGAATTTTATAATATTGAACTGCCAAATTTACACCCGGCTGAAACTAATATTGCAACTGATACTTTCAATTTTAAAACTTTTGGAGTTAGAAACTACCGATTTAGATGGAATTCATAAAATTTATAAGTCATTGGATGAGCACAAAAGTCAATTAAGTAGTACTGACGATATTTCGATTCATTATAACCAAATTAGCGTTTATACTATTATATAGTAATTTTAATGGTAATGATGCTGTATAAATATTTTTGTGTAAATAAATTTAGGAGGTCCTAAAGCGAAACAACATCATTGTCAATGAAGCAACTTGAGGAAGTCCCAAATATCCACTTTTCGTCAAACTCTGGTTTCGACCAGTTCTTGCTAAACAACAGAGGAGTTACGATTACCAACCTACTAACTACCGTAGAATAATGCATGTATTGTGCGATACGCTTGGAGATTATAAATACATCTGTTTTAGCTAGGAATCTAAAACTTTGTCTTATCGAAATTCGAATTTTCAAGAGATTTCAATATGGAAACCATGGAGGTTAGAGACGAGGAGATGGAACGAAATGCGCCGATGTCATATTGAAATGGCACTATTTTGTGTTGTCTAGTTCTTAGTGACCAAATTCCCCACTAGAGGCGCAAGTGTTGCAGTCTGGGCTTGTTTTTGCGGCGAATGCAATGGGAACAGGTGCAATTTTGATTAATTTATAGAGGAAACGCTAAAATTTGTCAGCTAAACGTTTATATTTACCATTCATACTTATCATAAGCCCAGTTTTATGCATTATGAACATTGCTGACTTGTTTAATTCTTGTAAACAGAGTTTCCTGATAATATACAAACTGATTAAAAAAGAGCTGCATCTAGTTGCCTTTGAATTTTTCCATGTTAGTTTTTATGTGCTGGTATATTTTTTGTAGTTCTCAAATTAGCCAGAATTGTGAATCTGTTTAAGTATTGACAGCTCTGGTTAGTTTGAGGACAATAAAGAATATAGCGTTACCTACAAATTCACATGCAAAGGAATTCGAAAGGCAGCTACATGTAGCTCTTTTTAAACCACTCTGTACATATTAATGCATTGTATTCAAGGAACTAATTTCTTTTATGTAATTTCAGTTATGAATGTGGCGTTTGATGAGTACAACTCAGAATTATGTACACAATGTGTAAGATTTCTCCAGGTTAACAGTTTAAATGATTTGAATGCATTTTTGAGAATAGTGGATACGTTGTAGCTAGCAACACTATTAAAGTAATTTAATTTGTGCTACTATTATATAATAGAAAATAAATGTACATACGTATACGTTACAATGCATTTATAAAAACTTGTTACACAAAGAGTATAGATAAAAGTTACACATTAAAATTGCAACCGTTTAAATATCTTAGGTATTCTCGCATTGTCGGTAACTCGTCAGTAAACCAATTTACAGAATTTGGTCTATTTAGTATCTTAATCGTTTTACTTTTGAAGGAAGCTAGATATGCTTCTTGTAGCAAATTTGTAAATTTTAATTTATCAAATTTTACATCAAGAACCAAAACTTTAAAACAAAAGCCCAATTTACTTAACTCATATATTTATAAAATTTATTTAGTCCCACTTCTATTATTGGTTTAACTGTTACAGTTTTTTGTTTGTTTGAGTATAACTCTTTTTAAAAATATGTATAATTTCTCCACGATTGTAGTCTGCTAAATGAATATTAGGTCTGCGGTGTGTACCAAAGTACTAAGATTGGTTACAATATTGTCGATACAATTTTTACTTCTTGTAGGACCCCTCAGTGTGATGCGCATATTATACGATAAAAGCAGGTCATTAAACTTGTTGTAGGAACTATCTGGTTTGTTAAAATTAATATTGAAACCTCTTAGAACCACGTCTTTATTTTTTGATCAAAGCATTTTTAGTGTTGTTGAAAACTTCTGTAAGAAAGTCTCATATGCTACCCCTCATGCAAAATTTTAATATTGGAAAACCAGGGTTTTCCAATCCATTTTTGCTATTCCACGCTTTCATACTTCCATTACCAGTTTTGCAACCCGGCACAAAACAATTGGACGACATTACAACACGTTTGATAATCGTAATACAGAATAATTGTTAAATTTAAACGGAGTAAACACGGTAAGCATACGATTTTCAGCCACAAGTGGAACACTCACGCCGCGGTGACGTATAGCTG
Organism: Agriotes lineatus; assembly: GCA_940337035.1. Lineage (NCBI taxonomy): Eukaryota > Metazoa > Arthropoda > Insecta > Coleoptera > Elateridae > Agriotes > Agriotes lineatus. The sequence continues at coordinate 35,146,260 of OW679196.1, read as the reverse complement.
TACTAGAGAACTTACGACACGAAAAGCGGCCACTTTCGCAACAAATCGTTCCATCTACTCCTCTCTAACCTCCATGATGGAAACTATAGCAATTAGGTTGGGAATGTGGTGTGAATTCGAATAACCGAGATATTCGCTTTATCGAAGTTTGAGATATGGAAGTGATAAGAGCGTCCAGGAAAAACCATTTCCAAAACAAAACAATGAGTAGTATCAAATCAATAAGTAATCAATTTCAGCAATAATTTATTAACAGTGTAAAAGGTTTCATACTTTTGAGCGAATTAAGTGTTTTATCACTGTTAACAATCACTTCCCATGTTAAAGTGGCAATATTGTTTAAATTTATACCTGAAGCCAGTGATGTAAATCTACAGAATCCGGAAAGACATCTTGTTGTTATTCCATCAGATGCTACACTTGAAGTTCTGCCAGGGTTCTGAAAGAAGAAATTCATATTACGAATGCTTGCTGTTCATTTATTTACTGAAATATTATTAGACTTTTACGAATATTGTACTGTTATACTGTGTGTCTGGCGGAATAAGCAACACAAAGAACATTGTTGAGTTTGTTACAAATTAAAATTAAATGAAACTAAGCAAAAATCAACCATCAATTACAATATTTATAGTAAAAATTTAGGAATCTACTTTAATACATGACTTGTGTAGAACGATGTACATGAATGCATTTTATGCACGCAGAGGAACCAATCTGATAAAGCATCGCTGCGCAGCACAGACCATGTAACGGCAACGCTAATACTTATCAGAATTGATTACTGCCGTTTCCCTATGTTGCATATGCCAGCAGCCACACAATATTATTATGATACATACCAGGTAGGGCACAGATTCGAAACTTTTCCTATTTTAGGTTATGTTAGAGATATACTGCAAGTACCGTCTCAAAGTATTTAAACAAACTCTTGTACCGACAGATCACCTAACTACCGATTGGCAAATCGTAAATATATCACGGTTTAATTTTCGTAACTGTCTAATTTCAACAACATAAGACTGATTGTAATTGATAAATAGCAGTAAAACCATGATATGTATTTATATCATGAGTAAAACCAGTTACTAGTGTTGCCATTGACAACCACAAAATAATAATTAATGCCAACATCAACACAAAACAGTAACTAACATCAAATCAATACCTTGCCAACTCTTCAGCGTCCAGCCGTGCCAACCGCGTACGGTAAAAGTATAGCACCAACCACTCAAAACTATTGTATAACAAAACTACAGCAGTAATTATTAACTTTGAAATTATTTAGGGGTTCAAATAATATAATGTTTAGGTACTTATTTTCGCTAATTGAAACACATGACATAGTGCCAAACGGAAAATCCCTAACGTCGGCGGCGCTGTGTGAGGTGAGGAAAGTTTTTAATTTACACACTTCTAAGAAATGAACTAATTATGATCTGAAGCACAACCTTCTATAGTTACTATAGAAGGTTGTGTCTGAAGACATTTTTGACTATATAGGTCGTAAAAAGAGCCTGGTTTCCACATTGAACTATTGTTTCCATCAATAAGTTTAGTTCATATACAAATTTTAAGATTGTCTAGCACAGTGACGCGACCAGGATTTTTTTCGGGGCCGGGGGAGGGGGGATCAACCCTCAAATTTTGTTCAGCGGCGGCCATCTCAAGACTAAAAAATTGGGGGAAGGGCTGCGAATGTTTTCTGGAGTATATTACAACTTATAAATAAGCGATATGAATTATTACTGTATTTTTAAAATTCAGAAATTTATATAGAAAAACTAAAACAAGTTCTAAATTTAAAAGCCACGAATTGTTATTATTTTTTTATAGCAAATGTTAAAGTGCGTTTTAATCGACTCAAAACAAAAGATCAACTGTTACTTTAACCGCAAGGGTAGATAAAGTAGCACTTTAACATGAAGGGTAGATAAAGTAGGTACTTTATTTTTTAAATTTTTATTTAAATTACATTTCGTATTACCCTAGCAACCCAATCTAGCTACTGAGATTTTAAAATGTAATTGGCTTTTCTTATTTTTCTTTGAAATTGTTAAAGTTCTTGCTATAGAAAAAAATAAAATTATATACTAGACCATAAAATTCGTTATCGACTCGCTCGAAAATTTAAATTTTTCGCTTGTCAATAAAATAAAATTTTATCGTCTAGTATAACAAATAACTATTACTTGATGAAATGACTTTGACTGTCATGTGAATAATTCAAACCTGTCGTATGCCATATCAAATTTTAATATCAGAAACTACAATACAAAAAAATTATAAAACTAGATAAATGTGCCATTTCCCGAATGGTTGTACCGTTTTCTAAGCAAGAAATATCCTAGCTTTTGAAACTAAACTCATTCTATGCATTATTGACAGTGACTTTTTGAAATAATTTCATATTTATTCATAGGAGCAAATTAAATACTCGGTATTTTATTCCTACTGCAGGTTATATTTTCCCCATATTTTGTACAAATGCATGACTAGAAAATAAATGTTCGATAAAAATACAAAACGTTCGATAAGTGCATTGAGTGCTCGGTATAAAATTTATATGCTTCTTAAGAAAATAAATGTTCCATGAAACTACTAGACGCTCGACAATGATGACGAACACTCGTTATAAAATTCAAATACCTATTAAAATAATAAATATTCGATAAATATAATAGAATCCTTGATAAAAAAATTATGCTCGGTACAAATTCAAATCCTTTGACAAATAATAATGGAAAAAACAAACGTACGATAATTACAGTCAATGCTCGGTATGAAATTTACTTGCATTCTTTTCCTTGGATTTTTTTACTTACCTTTCATTAAAGACAACGATTTTATCCAAGTAAACTTTAATACTCGCAAAGAATATTTTTAGTAAGCAAGTACATAATTTGATAAAATACAACACAGGTACTTGAATAAAAAACTGGAATAAACGCTGATAAGTAACCCATAAACAACGAAACAATACTTCCAAAAAAAAAAAGGTAAACTCTGAACATTCATAAATAACGAAACAACACTTAAATCAAGTAGATATTTAAGAAGAAAGAAAAAAGTAATAATATAAAGTTTCAGGTTATTAAGCTAATAACGTAGCATACAAGTGTATTGCTAAAAGTTCTAAAATGTTCTTGGTTTAACTTTTGGGTTGGTATTCGAACAGGGTCTTAATCGCCGTTTTAGTAGTATAGTCGCTCATTTTAAAGGTTGCTTTGGATACTATACTGCCGCAAGTATGAAGCAATTCCCATCGATATAAAAATACATCTTTAGAATTGGCCGGATAATACAAATATACACCAGAGGCACATTGCTCTCCGCAATATTTGACTTTATTGTAACGATAAATAGCATTAACGTTTCCATCTGTATCAACATTTTTATGAAAAAAGCTCCAAAAACTTTCTTCCTTCACTGATTTGAGAGCTAAGGCTTTGCTATTGAACACTTGTTCTGTTTTCCATTTCTTATCTATCTTCTTTTTTAATTTCTTTGACGCATGCTTTTCAAATAGATCACTTTCATTTTCCTCAGATGAACTGTATTGAGGAATCTCACCGTGACTCATACTTACAGCCAGTTCTAACGTGATAAACACTCTGTAAATAAAACTGCAGCTGATTCATATGATATGCACTGATACGCACAGATAAAAGTAAAGGTTCAAAGTAATTTCAATTCCCCCAACTGAAGGCGGGCTGCCATAGGGACCTTGCGTCCCTCTTCAGCCAATAACGGGAATTTCAGGATGGGTTCGATCAAGGAGGGGTGGAGAATGGAAGAGAGACCAGAAAAGATCGAGAAGTACTGCTCCGGCATTCACTTCAGAGAAGGTAACTCAGTTGACTGAGGAAAATCACCTACAAATTTGAATCAGAGCAGCCGGCCACGGGAATCGAACCCACGACCTCCCGAATGCTAAGCAAACGTGTTAACCACTAATCCACAGAGCTCGGTGAGATGATACGCACACACGCTCATTTAGTTGTTATGCTGCACTTGGCGCGCAAATCGAACCTTTAAAACACATTAAATTACTGAGCGTTTATTAATACAATATTATAAAAAATTTCAATTAATAGTAAACTTCAGTTAAGAAAACATAAATTTCCAATAATATTAAAATTCCCTCCGGACACATATACGAGGGCGGGATGATAATTAGTTAGCCTCCACATATTTTAAATACATAAATATAAATGTATGCTTATTCAAAAATGTCAACTTCCATCTTTGAATTGGCAATACTGAAAATATAGAGTCCATCTATGAAATAGTTATTATCACTTAACATCGCCTACGTACCCGATCGCGGAGGCCTCGGCAGTTGTGATACGCTAATTAGCACTTAAATGCAGTTCTCATTTGAATTAAAGGAAAACAAAAGCAAGTTCTTCGCTAACAGCGCGCTCTCAGATTGAGTAATACAATGAAAAAGGTCCCATTTGCTATTTTTACAATTAGTTTACAAGGCGGCTATGCAAAAAGCAATTTGCGCAAGAAAACAACTAAATGTCGCTATGAAATAAGTCCCATTTGGCTATCATTCGGGTTTTTGTTTTGGTAATAAATTAGTTCGCGCCTTTGCAAATTGCTACTTTTCACATGTTAGGTGCTCTTATTCCTATAGGAAAGAAATATGAAAGTCGTGATCAACTCACACTTTAAAATTACAGGTATCAACAAATTCCAGTAACGATTCACGACGCGATTGAAAAATCATGATATCACCGATCACTATAACCAATGCATATTTAATATCACATATTGTAACTATCATAAAAATACACAAATAGTTGCAATTTCAGCAATTTTTTATCATCATACAATTTTTTCAAAATTAAATTATTTTTTTCTATAGCACATGTTAAAGTGTGCTTTTATCAACTCAAAACAAAAGGTCAAGTTTTACTTTAACAGCAAGGGTAGATAAAGTAGCACTTTAACATCAAGGATAGATAAAGTAATTTAATTTTCTAACTTTTGTTTAAATTAAATATGACAGCTTCGTATTATCGTAGCAACCCAATCTAGCTACTGACATTTTGAAATGTGATTGACTGTCATTATTTTCTTTTGAAATTGTTAAATTTCTTGCTACAGAAAAAAACATTGTATTATACACGACGATAAAGTTATTTCTATCCACTCTTGAATCATTAACGTCTCGACTTCGTCTCGACGTTAAACGATTCACTCGTGGATAAAATTTAACTTTATCGTCTTGTATAATAAATTACTATTATTTTATTATATATTTATTTAGCGTATCGTATTCAGACCAATTTATTTGTCCATTTCAATATTGGGCATTTTCACTGCCATTGGAGCGCCGAGTCGAATAGGCAACTGGTTTTGTAAACTTATATTTTGTCGAATGCAGTTTTCTGCTTTAGTACAGTTTTCTGCAAACTACAATCTTCCCGTCAAATTCAGTAGTTTATCGCTAGATAGCGATAGAGTTTGAGACCATTTCCGGTCTCCAAATTTCATGGAGAGACGTTTTCACGTTCTTGGCTTTTGGTGTGCATCCTAGGCCATCGGCCGCTTCAAAATTTCCTGAGACATGGTTTTGAACTTTGTGAATTGCTGGTGCTGTCCGGGTAATGCAGGACAATTAATCAAGGCATATTTTGACCCGTTAAATGAATTGTTTGATCGAGCACATGTTTTTGTGAACGAACTGGAAGAATTTATGCCTTCAACCTACGAGCTAAACCGATCGATTCGAGTGGAATGTAGCAGGCTTGCTCGCAGCTCCTGGTTGGTACGAGAATTGTCCGAGTACGTTGTCCACCTACGTGCAGGCAGAAGGGCTGGAGTGAACGTCGCATCTACCTCGTGCTGCATTTGCAGATTATGCCCAGTTTGGTGGTTTGAACATAATGGCCTTATATTTAATTTGTATAAATTTATTTACAATTGATTTCACTTCTACGGCTTCACCGTTTTAACAAATTGTGTATTTTTTATGTGTGTGCTGATTTGACGCCAGGTTAGAACTGAGTGGTTTATTTTTTTTTTGACTAAATAACATCCCCTTGTATGTCAATATTAGCTGAGTGGGTGATCGCACCGCTTTACGTTTGTTCCCTTTCAATATCGTCCATATTAAGTTTGTTGGCTGGGAAAAACGATCCTAGCATATCACATTGCAATACAAACTACCATACAGATATCCGGATGTGAGGTTATTCGCGGTATAAAAGTAAATCACTAAGGGCCGATTCTACAATGTGAGTATATACCTAGAATAAGCTATCCGAGGTATTATTGGCATAGTTACCTTTGTTACAACAATCGTTTCTAGAGTATTTATTCCCCGGGTAACTTTATCCTTGGAATGTAGAACCGGCCCTAAGTGTGGAACGCTGTAACGTTTTATCATTCATTCAGCGATCGGGCTGCTTCAAAATTAACTGCTTTGGCTACATTTCAATTTAAATTAAACCAGTTAGGAAAATTAGCAGATATTTACTCAGGCATGACTTGTGATAATTAATTATGTGATATAGTATTAAGTGTTATTGTTCGTTGATGCCAATAATTGCAATCGATTTTATTCCCCCCTATTGTGATCCATTACGTGATTGAATCAATATACGATTTTTCGAACTGTGGGCTTCATTGATTATATTGTGTTTTGCAATAACACGCGTAACCTGGTGGAAAATGTAACTTAATTATTTTTGTTGCTTAATAATGTATTTATATTTTCAGTTGAATTGTTGATAAAAAGTTGACGAGTGACTGGAATATTGATATTTTGTTGGTCGAGAGTAACGAAACAATACTTGTTGGCAGTTGGACTTCGTTTTCTAATAAGTTCTTCATTATGAACTTCTTGCGACGACGTACAGTGGGCAGTTTAATACAATGTGATTTATATCGGTTACTGTTTGATCGCAGTTATTACAATAAGGACTGTCTTTAACATTTATTCTGTATAGGTGTGCCGGAAAGCAGCCATGACCTAGTTTTAACCTCGAAATGGTAGAGGAAAATTGTCGATGCACTTTTGAGTATTAATATATGGGGAGGCTTTCGGTAAATATGGGTGAATTAAAGCATACTGCGTATTGGATACATCTATAAATTCCTTCCACCTATTTTTAAATTGATTTTTGCAAATTTTGTTTAAGATCGTATTTAAGTCATTGATTGGTATTTTAATATTTAAGTGATTTTTGAGAACTTTAGTCAGTCTATCAACAATTTCGTTTCCTAAGATTCCTGCGTGGCCTTTGGCCCATACAAAAACTACTGTCGTTTTATGTGTTTATGTTTGACCACTAAACTAATATCAGCAACAAGCGGATTTTTCAAATTTGTTACGTTATTGTTCTTAATTGCTTTGAGAATTGACATAGCGTCTGATACTATAACAATTCTCGTAAGATTCCTATTCAGACACCACTTAAGACCTTCTACTATGGCAACTGCTTCCGCACTATATATTGAAATATGTAGTGGTAGGTAATAAGTTTCGTGAACATTAAAACACGGGATGTAAAATGCACAGGTTGTGGAATGCAGACTTTTCGAGCCATCCGTGTATATTATCGTAGAACTATCCCATCGTTCAGTGTATTCTAAAAATAACTGTTGATTTATTTCCGGTATATCTGTGTATTTAGGAAAGTGGATCTCACATTTACACCATAATGAATCATACTGAATATCAAATAATGAGAACTGGCGACTCTCCTCATCTAAGTTAGCAGTTTCGGTAAATGGTTCCGATAGAGGCGGTAAGTTTTTCTTATTCCAAAACTTATTTGTGAGTGTGTGGTTGGACAATACTGCAATATTATTTAAAAGCTTTTTATTTGCACTAGTCCTAATCTTCAATACAAATTTATTTGTCAAATATTGCCTTCGTATGTCTAGCGGGGGTTCTTGTGCTTCTGCTAACATGGGTAGAATTGGCGACGATTTCATATCTCCAAGACATATGCGTATGGCTTTATATTGACATCTATCTACTAATTTTAAAGTGGAGTTACAAGCTGAACCATAAAAGTTGGCACCATAGTCCAAAATAGCTCTTACATATGCTTTATAAAAAATTAAAGCCATACCAGGATCTGCACCCCAATATGTTTTTGTGATTACTCGCAGCAAATTAAGCCCGCCTTCACATTTATTTAAGATATATTTAATATGATCTCTCCAAAGCAATTTTTTATCTAATATAATTCTTAAGTATCTCGTGCTATTTTTAACGCTTACTCTATAACCCGATAAAGATATTTGCGACAATTTAGGCTGATGATGACGAGAGAATATGGTTATGGACGTTTTTTCGGTGGATAAGTCGAATCCATGTTCTTGCAGCCATGACTGTAGTTTCTGCATAATATACTCTAAATTGTCTATTGTAACCTGATATTTAGAGTCTTGTGAATAGAAACAAATGTCATCTGCATACTGAATACACTTAATTCTACTATCTCCCAATTGATATAAGCTTGCAGTATACAAATTAAATAAGAAAGGACTCAAGACAGACCCCTGAAGTAGACCTTTACTTACTATACGACTTTCTATAATATTACCATTTTCTCGCAGATATAAAGTTCTATTTTTATACACATTTATAATATTATGGGCAGTACATTGCGGTATGCCAAACTGAATCATAATATTCCTCAGTATATGAAGATCGACTGATTCGTAAGCAGTTCTAATACCGACAAATAAACAGGTGAGGTAATGATTATTTGAATATGAAATTTGTATGTCCGTAAGTAGTTGAGTTAGCGCTTCAAGTGTCCCTCTGCCTTTACGAAACCCGTATTGATTAAAGGGTAATATGTAATTGTTTTCTCTCCAAAATTCCAGTCTGAATTTCACCATTCTTTCAAAAGTTTTAGTTAAACAGGACATTAGTGAAATCGTCTTATAAGAAGTGGCACCTGTAGGATTTTTTCCAGGTTTAAGGATGGGCTTAATTATAATTTCTTTACATATTGGGGGATATTCTCCACTTAACCACAAAGAGTTAAATATATTTAGTAGCATGAGTTTAGCTTTGCAAGATAAGTTTTGTATAATGGGATAGGTTATATTATTATCTATGCCAGGAGTCGTATTTCTGGTGCTTTTAATTGCGCTGTCAAGTTCTTCAAAGCTTACTGAAAAAGTTGTCTCTGTTAACGTTATCAGCTAATATGTTATTGGTTTCTTTTTCTACATATGGAGGGGCTAGCTGATTTAAAACCGAATTGGCAATTTCAATAGGTATTGTTGGCCTTTCAACATTACGTTTTGCAATTGCTCTAATTTGACGCCAAATTTCTGAAATAGGAGTACTTTTATTGATTTTATTACAGTATTGAATTCAGTTATTTTTGGCTTTGTTTTTAAACAGTCTTCGGGTTTCGGCCATAACTCGTTGACATTCAACAAAGTTATCAATTGACGAAGCTATTTTATACTTATTAATTGTGTTTTTTCGGGCATTTAAAGCTGCTGAGCATTCACTGTCCCACCAGATGGGTTGCTTTTGGGCCTTAGGTTTAAATGGCTTCTTTATTGGTATAGATAAGGTTACCGGATGGTTGATTGCCTGATAAAAACAATCTATTTTATCATTTATGTTCATAGAATCGTAATTTATTTGATTTAAAGCTGTATCTAAGGCATATCTAAAACGAATCCAATCTGCGTCTGCATCTTTCCATTTGCACGAGGGAAATATAACAGTAGAGTCAACAAAGGAGTTATTAATATTTATCAGAATTGGAAAATGATTGCTACCAAGGTTATCTTCACATAAACTCCAAGTTGCAGATAATGCTAGGTCGGCCGATACTAATGAGACGTCAACTGACGATAGTTGTTCACTGTTTCTATTTAATCTGGTTGATTTATGTTCATTAAGTATTGTGAAGTTAGTGGTATCTGCTGCATCAACTAAATGTGTACCGGTTACATTTGTTTGCGAGGAGCCCCATAATACATGATGAGCATTGAAGTCCCCACAAATTATTGTTTTGCTGCTTGAAAATTGACTAAATATGTTATCCCAATCGGATATAGTTACTTTGACATTAGGCGGACGGTAAATAGAGACAATGTTTAACCAATAATTTTTAGTTTTAACTTCTATAGCGCACAGTTCTATATTGCTGTTGAAATTGTTATTAATTACCTTTTTTCTGTATAATAATTTTTTTGCTATTAATATAGCAACACCACCTTTTCCATCAAGGCGATCTTTCCGTACACTCGCAAAGCCGTTGAACGTTATATTGAGATTACGTTTGAACCACGTTTCTTGTAAAACTACTATATCTACTCCTTTTGAATTTATAAATGCTGTTAATGATAGCCGATTGGCTAATACAGATCTTGCATTCCACTGCATTATTTTAAGATGCCTGTAGTTGTATCTATCCATAATTGATATTTAAAGAAAATTGTTGACTTTTACATTTATTTTTGATAACCTCTTCTAATTCAGATTTGGATAGTTTAATATTTTCTAAATTAATTTCTTCAAATATTGCGTTAACAGTATTATATATCTTTTGAATATAATTTTGTGAATTACTTTGACTATTTTCAACATAATTTCTGTGATATTGGGGAGGGTATGGATTATGGGGTATCAGGCCCCCTGGCTTGTTTTTACTCTCTCTTAAAATATAAATTTTTGGGAACGTATTTACTGGAGATTCGACCTTCTTTCGTTTACTACTTTTTGTTAATAAAGGAATTGTATCAGGTTTATGTAATGGGTTCGATAGAGAAGAGAAATTAACGTTTTTACCAGACCCTTTCCTGTTATTACTAGAAATGCTAGGAAAGCTGTCTATATTTATACAGTCGAGACTGTAATCATTAAGTGTCCTTGCGTAAGATCCTGGATTGCATATTATGGCAGAGGCATCCTTAAAAGATAAATTATTAGTCGCCATACAAGTTTTTATTTGCTTTTGCTTGTAAAACTCTAGGCATTTTTTGTGGTCAGTGGCTAAATGCTGGCCTTTGCAATGGACGCAAACTGGTTGATCAGTCGAATCGCATTCACTGACATCATGATCTTTACTGAAACTACTACATCTAGCATTACCTTTACCTTGTCTGCTAAAATGACCAAATCTCAAACATTTAAAACATTGCAAAACTCTTTGGACAAAAGGTTCACAAATACATTTCAACTGTGTATATAAACGTACCGTGGTAATAGTATTCCCCGAATCGAGATGATAACACTTTGCGTTGGTACTAATTTGTCTTCAATTTTACGCATGATACCTTTAATATTATGGATTTCTATTTTTTCGTTATTAGGGAATTCTAAATAAGTAATTTTTAATTTCTTGTTCGGATCAACACGTATCAATTCCACGGATGACGCCTTGTTTAAAAAGTAAATAATGGGGTATATAGCAATCAAACTTGTGGTCTTTTAGAATGTGTGAATCGATAAATGCGTTGGCGCTACTGTAATTTTGTAGTTCAACACGTATCCTGTTTTTTCCAAGAGAAGTAATATTAATTACCTTACCTTTTAGATTTTCGTGTCGTAAGTGTAGTAATTTACCTATAACCATGGGGTGTATTCGACCGGCGTTTTTGTTATCATCGACGCATTCAATATAAACAAAGAACGGGCCAATATCTTTTGCCAAATATTTATATTTCTACTTATCTGAACACGACGACCTTTGCAGCTTTTTCTGTGACACTTGAGGTTGCGAAGAATTTGGCGATTGTTGGCTAACTAAATCCATTTTGTCCGTTTCCATACGATCCTTTAGATCCACTTTATCATTATTAATTAACGGTGGCCGGCCCGTGCCACCTCCACCTGATTCAATACTCATTTCGAGTTGAAAACAAATTTAATAGAAATTTTAAATTCACTAAGCACTTAATCGTTAGGCGCAGACCACATCCACTTACAACGAATGCTCGGAATAAACTGAGCATGAAATTAGTTTGAGGAAAATACTACCACGGCCTTATCTGGGCGGTGGCGAACAGAAAAGTTGACGAAACGGTCGGCAATAGAAACAAAACATCTCGTTACTTTAAATAAAGGAAGAGAGGCCAACCGTCGTATCCGGTTTCGACAGTAATGGCATAATACCCTTAATTAACGACTCTCCTCGCGTAACACTTCCGCCCCGGGTGAAAAACACGTTACTTCCTTTTGAGCCTCAAGCGCTTTCTTGAATAGTAGGCGAACTTCAGCCAGGGGAAACACAGCCCACAACCTCTACTGAAGAACAGTTTTATGGTGTGTTGGTTGCTTCGCGACGTTTATTGAATATTTCGTCTAATCGAGGTATTGGAAATTCAAGAGTTGTGGATTTAAAGTGGATTTATAATCGCTAGTTATGCGTAGTTAACCCTCTTTTTAAACGTGTGTAGGCGACGCCTATTCAGAGTGAGTGACTTTCCTTTAGAATCCGGATTTGAGTTGTTTGTCAATTTTAGCGGCATAGGAATCTCGAAGTGCAAAGAAAATTTGACGATCTTGTACAAACATTGGTTGAGCATCGGTTTTGAAATGCACATCTATTGGTGTTACAGTGTAAGTAACTGCAGAGTCGCTAAATAATTCATCTTATTAATTAAAAACTTTCTCGAGAGTAATGCGAAAGTCTTCTGTTCCAGTTATATTAAATTGGTAAAATTTAAAGAAATCACAGAATGAAAGGTTAGCAACGCGAAAAATCCACTCACTCACTCACTAAAAATACTGTCTGTAGGAAAGTCGGTGACATAGAGCACAAGAGCAACTGAGCGATTCCCGTATGTCACAGTAACTAGAGTAGTTCCAACAAATTGAAATTTATATTTTGTGTAGCTGTAGAAGCTACGAGAAGAATCAGAAATCTTACTGTTTGTTAATATCTTGTTGAGGGTGTCCATGCTGACGATGGAGCAAGCCTCTGCTGTGTCCAGTTCCATAGTGGTGGGCTGATTGTTTAGAATGACACTAATCATAGCTGGTTGTATCTAATAATTTGTTGATTAAGTGCGCAAGAGGTTCAAGTAAGAGGTTTACCGATTCCAAGAAGTAATCAACATGAGATTTCGGCAAAGTTTCTGCTGGTTTATCAGCACTTACTTGATGCATTTCTAGCATTCAACTGGTGCCGAAAAACCTTTGAAATGTGGATTACTTTCTTGCAAGCTGAACACATGACACTCTTGAACTTGCAATGTTGTCGCTAGTGATTACCTCCACAAGCAAAACATTCGAATTTTGGGTTAGATGGGAAAGTTGAAGAGCTGCACTTATTGGCGGGAGCTGAGCAATTTGACTGGAAGTGAGACTAGAATTTATCTCACTGTTTCTTGACACTGGGCTTAGCTTCTTGAGTAAATTTATTGGTTTAATAATTGAATACCTAATTGTACTGAAGCCGCCTGAGTAGCTTTCATATTTAGGAAAACTTGAACTGCAACTAAGGTTTCTTTGTAACCACTTCAGCCCTTATGTCATCACGGTTAACGCCATGAATAAATTGAATTCGCAGTAAGTAATCCAGGAACTAGTCGAATTGACAGAATCTAGCACCAGCTTTCCGCCTTTCGCCGTACTTGCTGGTAGGTTCTTCGGAACTTTGAAGAAAGCCCAAGTATTTGGTAGTTTGTTGCACAAAGTGAGCTGTAGTTGGAAGCGCTCGAAATACTTCTCATCTGTTTAGAATTAGTGGTCTTGAATTCTTCAAAGGAAAATTTAGTTAGGGGATGTAAAGCATTGAACATCGTATTTATTTGCAGCTTGGTAACAACATTGGGTAGTAATTGAATTATTTGCTGGAGATCTAATGGTGGTGTACTTTAGTAGTGTAACTAGAGGGATTTTGGACCACTTCACATGTCACCCGGGCGAGTTCACGGGCCTAGCCGGGGTCAAGGTCGTTGACCTAGCCGGCTCAAGGTCATTGATCTCACCGAGGTCACGTGCCACTTCCGATTTCCACGATGAATTTTGGGGCTAAGTCTAATTTTGAAAGATTTCCACGATGAATTTTGAGGCTAAATGTCTAATTTTGAAATTTTACAAGATTTCTACGCTTATCAAATTTTCCCAGGCTCAACAGGATGTGAGTCATCGTCTGGGAATGCAAAACTTGTTGAGACTTGTAGATGCATGATGTCTACCAATTGAACAATGGCGTCCATTGTTTGCGAAATTTGCACGATTGCAAAAAATAATTGGACAATGAAGCCATTGTTGTCTGGAGGAATTTTTGCTGACCTCCAGTATCAGATAAACAGCATGTTATTGTCTGGAGCTTCAGATTTATCCAGACATGTTTGAGAAATGTGCAAGACTGGTAAAAATTGAACAATGGAACCCATTGTTTGAAAAAAATTAGCACTACTGCTAAATTGAATGGAGCCTTTTTTCGGAATTTTTTTTGCTGACGCAGTTAATGGCCTCCATTATCAGCTGCGACGATGAATAAATAGACCGGCTCGGCTGTCTGCAAGAGTACAACTGCACGCACGCGAACATGTCTGCAATAGATAGCGTTACCGAATTAAGTTCAAATTCAATAAAAACAATCAAATATGCGATAGGGTTTGTAAAATATAGTGATGAGGCTGACAAATGGATTAAACATGTAAATAAAACCATTTTAATTGTTAGTCGATTTATCCGTAAGCATAGTTTTAAAAATGAAAATCCATTTAGGCTAGAGGCAAATTTAAGTTTATTAAAGGGGCAACGGCAATTATTAAAAAATTTAAAAGCAAAATTACCAAAGAAGGGGGCGGGTGTAGGAAGTGGTCAGCAGCAGCAAAAAAACAAGCTAGTATGGGAAGATGTAGAATCGTGTTTCAATAGTAGAATAAGAACAGGTACGATTGTAAATTTAGCTTACAAGGAACCTCAAGAATTTCTTGAAAAAGCATACAGAAGTTTCTCAATAAAAGTAAAACAGATTATAAGAGATAAATTAATGCTTAAAGCTAATGTAATATTAGAATTAATTAATAATAAAAAAGTTTTCCATATTGTGCGAACTTAAGCAGACACACGTATATTGTTATGGTATTGGTACAGGGGTTTAAAAATCAGATTAATAAGATTAAAAGAATACAGCATTAAAAATTACAAAATGAATTTAGATGTGAAATGGATATCAAAAATATTAAGATGTAGTTAGAAAAGAAAGAAAATAGAATTTATAATTTAATTAAATGAAGCTAATTGAGAAACAGTAGGATCTTAACTTAATTTAATATCTGAAATAAAAATGGAAGTTAACGACAAATATTTTTTCGAAATATACTATTTAACATAGTAGTTATTAGAGATATAATAAAGCTTCAATAGTGTGTTGGACTGTAAAAAATAAGCTAGATCGCTAAGGAGATAGTTGATTGATTAGAATATAAATGTTGATAACAAAAATGATGTAATACAATTTGTAGCGTTTAAAATTAAGAAATAGATCCCTTTATAAAAGTTTTTTAAAATATATTTTGGCAAATAAAAGGGTTAAAATTGGAAATTAAATTGGTTGGTAAAAAAGAATAAAAAGTAAAATGTTAAAAGAAGATTAGCAGACTAGATGGATGAAGATTAGAATGTGGTAAAAAGACCAATCTAATACAGTGATAATATACAAAGGCAAATAAACGGAAGGGAATGCTGAATTGAGTTCATTGTGTAATTACATTAAATCAACTTAATTGGATAACAAGGAATGGTTTACAAATGAGGTAGTTTGCATCGACATCATTAGCAGAGTGAGAATATTTGTGGGGTTTGTTAAGTGACATCTTGTGGCTTGCATTTGCTCAAGGTTCGTGGTGCCGGGTTGTAGCAGGCTTCATACTTGTGATTTGTTTGAGCATCAGAGTAAACACATCTACACCTGAGGTTGATTTGGATGTATACTGAGGTGGAGGTGTGAATGCCGTTTTAAAAAGGCGAGCTGTTTTCGTGTGTTCCTGTGGCGAACTATTTTCCTGGGTTCCTGTGTTGATTTGGATCCGGATTCTGAACGTCTTGGCAGTTGGTTGTCAGTTTAAGCCTTCACTATGGCTTTGAGTGGAGCAGTTCTTGCGGTTGAGTCGCGGAACTGGATGCATTGGGCTCGGTAGAAGAGAGTGTTAAGCCCAATAACAGAAATCAGAATACAGGTATTTAAAATACTAACTGAAAGAAAATAAAGAGTGAAGTGAGTTAATTTTAATTAAAGGAGTACTTACCATTTGAGATTGTGGAATGACAAATGTAACGAGAAAGTATTTGTAATTGATTTTTCAAAACTAGTTTGAGGTGTCAGTTGACAGATGTATTGAGTTGTCATATAAAATAAGAACATAAAATTTCAGAATATAAGCAATCTAGATTATAAAGAATGAGACCTGAATTTCAGTCAAGTGTTCTACTGAGGCTAGCAGTAAATAATTTAAATTATCCATAATAAAAATAGGGCAAATGAATTAATTGAAATTCAATTTTAGGAAGAATTGATTGAGAATAAAATAAAGTAAAGGTGTAAGTCAATTATAACATAACATAGGTGCTACAACGTGCTAGAGTCACTGTGATATAAGATAGGCACACAAAGTGGAGCTAATTACCTTAACAATATATTTAACGCAATCCACCAACACGGATATTTTCCAAACCTCTGAAAAGTTGCCTAAATCCCCCTGTAAATGCGTTTATTTTAAAATGCAATATATGAACCTCAAGTTTATTGAAAAATAAGCGTTACAACTTACAACAGGGAATGTAAGCATGTAAAAACCTACATAGTTGCTGAAGTCTTTAAACCATTTGATCAACAGAATTACTTCCTTCGCAGAATACATTATTTTTTATCTGCCCAGTAATGTTTTTATATTTCCTTTTAAAATAAACAAATTTACACGTGGTGTAGACGTAGCGTATCCTTAAAAACCAATAAGAAATAAAAATTCTTTAGGAGATGGTAAGACCACATTACGCCTTATAATAAATTGACTGCATTTTAATTTAGCATATTCTCATTCTAAATATAATTCGTAGTACTCTTAATAATATATAATTCTTGGTATTATAACTCATAATATTCATTTAAAAATCATCGATAATAAGCATACTACTTATGATATTACCCCTGAGAATATAAAATAACAAAACCAAAATTAATCACTTGTTGGGAAAGAATCTACATTTTTTATGTCTTACAAAGAGTTTGCTAGGTTCATATGTTATTTTATATATTCACAAAGTGCCGTTTCTTTACAAAAATAATACAAAAAAAGAAATTGCTAGTACTTCATAAGACTATTTGGCATATTCAACTTTATTTAATATTTTTGCTGTAACCTCAGCTTATCACCAAATCGAAGAAGAAGAAAATAACATACCGTATACAAGATTTTCAGCACCTAATGGCCATTTTGAATTTTTACGATTGCCAGTTGGGTTGTCCAATGGTTGAATGAGATTTCTACGGTTTATTTCGTTCACCTTGACAGGTTTAAAATGTGACATTTGTTGGGTTTATTTAGACGACATTTTGGTCCACAATTCATTAGGAGTAGACGACCACATACAAGATTTAAGGTTAGTATTCGATATGTTACGTGAGGCCAATATTAAATTAAGGCATTTAAACGTAAATTTTTGACAACGGAGTTAAATATCTGAATCACATTATAACGCAAAAAGAAATTCGAGCAGACCCACAAAAAACTAAATTGTTAAAAATTTTACATCACCTAAACAATAAAAAATATTAAAGTATTGTTAGGTTTGGCAGGATGGTGCAGAAAATAGACTAACTAATTAACGAAAAATGACCTAAAACTTAAATTAGAAAAACCACTAGAAGCCGTTGAATACTAAAAAATGCAATCTCTTCGGATGGCATTTTATCTAATCCAAATTTTTCAAAACCTTTTAGTTTAGCAACTGATGTCAGTAATTCAGGCATGGGAGCAACTTTAATCCAAGACCACGACGGTTTCCAAAGACCGATAGCTTCTGCAAGCAAGTCGTTCAATAAAGCGGAGAAAAATTATACAGTTTCAGAAGAAGAACTTCTTGTAGAAAATTCACTTTAATCACCGATCATAGACCTTTAAAATGGCTTTTAACAAAAAAAAATTAAAATTCGAGATTAACTGGGTGATCTTTATTATTAAGCGAATATAATTTTGATATCATGCATAGGCCAGGTAAACCACACGGTAACGCAGATGCATTAAGCAGAGTTTACGAGGAAAATTGCATTGAATTAAAAGGAAAAGGAAAAGCCAATGTATTTAAACTTTAGAAAAAAATTTGAAACTAATTAAAGATTATAAAATAATAAATCAAAATGTCACAGAAAAAAAGATAACATATTCACTTGTCCAGAACATTACACTGTGTAGTGTGTATCTCAAAAGTGAGAGATAAGCACGGGTATTGCTCTATAATTTATAAATTAATGTTTTTGGTTCAGTTAGTGAATTGCAGGATCAGAATAAACTAATAGGCGAAGCCCCAACATTAAAATTACCAGATATAAAAATTTACTATTTAGTCACAAAACCTAAAAATGTCATTAAGCCAACATATAAAACTTTATGGCACACACTAACTGAACTAAAAAATAGCATGATTGAAAACGGGTATAAATTTTCCGTTATGCAACAAATAGCATGTGGACTCGACAAATTAAAATAAGAAATTGTATACGAAATGATCAAGTAGGTACATTTTTTATTATACACCAATCAAAACAACAAACAACTTATAAATTCAACCCAAATACGATTACAGTAAACATAATAAATTCAATGGAATCAGAAGTTACTCCCGTTTGGGATACAGCACTAATTAAAAAGGAACAAGACAATGACACTTTTTTCCAAATTGCTAGGAAACCAATTAATAGAGGTCGATAATTCAAACATTTACGTAGGCAATGAAGGGTTATTATAGAATATTATAGCAAATACGGATTTCTTAGTAATTGTCAAATCATTTTTGAAAAGGTTACTGACGATTTTCATGAGCTACCCATTTTTGGTTATGAAAGTCAACAAAAAACATTTTTGAATATTAAAACTAGATGATTTTGGCCTAATGTGAATCAACAAATTATTGATTACTTGAGCAAGTGTCACAGTTGCACTCAAGGAAAAGCATTATCACATTTAGAACCAGCACCTATCCAGAATCGAAAACCACCTCTCACTTGAGTTCGAAATTACGAAAGGTGTCAAACAAAGAGATGTCCGCTCACCACCGATATTCAACATCATTCTAAAGAAATTGGAATTGCCTAGCTCTACGGTACAGAAAAAAACTCTCGGCCAAACGTTCACTCGTACGCCACTTATTCACAGACTCGACGATAGCAACAATGCAGCCTCCCTAATTTCGACTTCAACTTATTACGAGGAGAGGCTAAGCCTCGCCGGGAGACAACGACCATCCTTATGAACGATCTTAAGGCCCATTGCTGAATGACGCTACAGCCTAAGATGCTAAACCCATATGAATCCACGCATGTGCTACTTACTTTCGTGCTCTCTCAGACTTATGCGGTTAGGGTTGCCACGGGGCGAAACGCGTCGGTATAATGAAATATATTTTCGCTTATGAATGGAAACTCGTAAGGAAACAAGAACCGATTCGCTGTCGTCGAGAAGCAATTAAAAATACGATAAGGGCACATTCCGTCACTTCTACGAGAACCAAAGCTAATTTTATATTTAACGCGCGCAAATACGCTGCGAGACGCTAATATTCGAAACAAATGGAGTGAAGTTTTGAGCCCTTGCTGAACTTTTAATTTAGGAGTGGCTCAACTGAGAAGAGGATTCAAATCAAAGCTAAAAATGGGCGAAAAGTCGGAAAGGGGCGAAAATACAGCAAATTGTCCTCACAGAATACAAGAACCTCCTTGCTGCACTGGCATTCATTTTCAATGTCAAAGACTGCACCACATATGCTATTGACCCCGCGTTGCTTTTACCTTCGGATTGCATTAAATTTCGGGAGCACTATATTTGTAAACATAACAATTAGCACGCGAGTTTACGGTGATCTCGGCTTCAACATCGTTAGCCTTCGCGTCACATTGAAACTGCTATATCCCGATACTGCGGTGACAGTGTTTTCGCTCATAATCCCATATAAGTTTGGGCTACATTTCAGATTGCCCTCAGCAGCTGCCAACCGCTTGGTGTTTTGATAGGAGCGAAGACGTTGACACATAACTCATATTGACATATTCCTTGAATGTCGTTTTACATGTTTTAAGCGGTATCGAATAGCGATGTTTGGATCGCATTAGTTAAACCTATAACATATATTTTCAATTATAGAATACTTACGTTGTTCTAATGGCTTATATGCTGTTGACGGTTAGAAGGCTAGAGCCCCTGAGCTCTTACGGAGCAGCTGCCACTGATGTATTTCACCAACTCAAATGTTGCGGTTTCAGTTGATTTATTCGGCACGTATATCTGTTGTGGCCCCGATAGCAAACGAAATTTCATCATAAGTCTTGAATCGTAGTATGTGTAACTTAATAAGTTTATACGACATCCCGCTACCCTCGCTATTAATTACTTGCCATTTAAAATATAACCAAACCTTGTATGTTTGACAATTATTACGTCTTTATATATATTTCCAATTCAGTGAAATCAAATATTATCACAGCGCCTTTCATGGCTCAGCTTGAGAGTCACGGTAGATTGGGTAAACTGTACAGTATAACAGCAGGTTATTCTACAAGTACAGTAAGCTTTTTTTAATTTATTAGAGACTGAATGTGTTTTAAGGAGCGTGCATTTAAAATGGTAAAAACCGTTCCATCTTAACAGTGCGGCGAATTATGGATAAGGGGCTTGTACTGTCTCATCTTGTTTACATTTGTGTTACTACCCATTTCAATCATTGGTAACTTATTATCATAATTTAATTTTTATTGGGCCTCATGAAGTGGAACATATTTCAATCTTCCCTTCTTTGGTATCTGGTATCTACAACAACTACTTTGAGAATATCCCACGGCGGGCGAAATTTTTCCCTAGCCGTAGCGGTCGGTATCGAGTTCGGTGAGACCATTCACAGTTCGGTACCAAATTAACTGTGCTCTACTCAGAACCACAGACCTAAGAAATAGAGTAACAAGATCGAGACATCACCAAGCCACACACATAACAATGGTTCCTACGCAAGCCCACAAAGGGGCGCTCCAACTTTGTAACCCGAAACCGGGAAAAGTTGAGCAATGTAACGCCAGATGGTACAAAGCACTAGCCTCTACTACAGTGGCTTTATACTAGACAGTGTGGCCAATGGGCGGGAATCCGCCATGTTGTTGCCAATATCAAATGGTGATATATGGAAAACTATGAATAAATGCCTCTTTTTTAAGTTTTACATGTTACTGTTGTTTAAATTACTGACATAAGTAATTTAACATAACTCCTCTTGTTAGTAGTGTTATGATTTTAATGATACAGCGATTAAAATAATTAAAATTAGATGGTAAATTAATTTAAAATTTCAAATCTCCGGTTCATTCTTGGGAGTTTTTTATACAGGGTGTCCCAAAACTCCTAGGACATAGAGCTACTACGTATTCTAGAGATCAAAATAAGTCGATTGGACCCAACTTACCTATATACTAAAATGTACCGTTTGCCCGTGAGAGAAGTTCAAAGTTTACTTAAAAAATCACATTTTTGTATGCTGTTCAGAAGCGCGTGAACCAATTTTAATGAAATTTGGCACCTGGTCACTTCAAAGGATGCTACTACTTTCAGTAACAAAAGAAAGTAAAAGAACATTGGGAAAGGGTTAAAAACATCTTTACCTCCTGATAAATTTGTTCAGAATTTTGTTAGGAAAAGCTTCTAAGGATTTTTTTTTACTCAAACACTGATAACTAATATTAGTGCAGGTTTAATTATATTACAAAATTTAGTTGGCCGTGGACACAAACAAAACTTTTTTACAAGTATTCATGGAACACCTGCACTAATATTGGTTATCAGTGTTTGAGAATACATTTTCTTCCTTCGAAACTATGCAAAATACGGAGTTTTTATAAGAGTCACAAAATGAAGATAAGAACTAAGTCTTCCCTTTAAAAAAATCTTAGAATCGTATCATCATCCTTAAGAAAATTTTGAACAAATTTATCAGGTGGTGGGGATGGTTTTAACCCTTCTCCAATTTTCTTTGACTTTTTTTTATTACTGAAAGTAGTCGCATCTTTAGAAGTGCCCAGGTGCCAAATTTTATTAAAATTGGTTCACTCGCTTCTGAACAGCGTACAAAAATTTGATTTTTTAAGTAAACTTTGAACTCTTCTCACGGGCAAAAGGTACATGTTGGTATATAGGTAAGTTGGATCCAATTGACTTATTTTGATCTCTAGAATACGTGGTAGCTCTATGTCTCAGGAGATTTGGGACACCCTGTATAGGTTTATGCTTCAACAAAAAAGCTTACCTATACATATTTAAAAGTGGTGGTTTCTGTAAAAAATTGTGTATGTGTTATTAGAAATCAAAATCAAACGCTTTTTGCAAGTTACCGAACCTTTACTGAATAAAATACAACATCGACAAAGAAAAACTAAAAGGTCTTATAATATACATATATTATTATTTATTATTCATTTACAAGCATATAACATGAAATATAAAGAATGTTCGGAAATTCTTGTCTTTGAAATAACCGGTTCCACAAAACCGATTATGATAAAAATTAATGTTATTGAAACTTTTCTGGAGGACAGGAATTTCTGCACATCCTGTATGTATTTATGAATGACGGTAAGTTGAGCTGCTTGCATATTTATCAATATAAATTTTTAATTTTCTTTTCCCAGCTATTTTTAATCTAAAGATTACAAATCTTGTACATATTTTTAATTTTAAATTGTGACATATAGGTATATGTTCTGCAGGTAGTTCCCTCATTTTATTAACAAAAAATTCTTTTATGTTTATATTCTGATACTTAATTATGTCGTAAAATTGTCTGAAAATAGCTTCCATATCAATAAAGAACATAAATGTTGCGTCATTACAAAAAAACAACGAATCTTTTCTAAAACATTTAAATGCAGAAAGCTTAGCAATTTTACATTTTCTGAATTTTTTTGATCCCACTGCACTGATGCAACCATCACATGTCTTTGAAGTTCTTTTTATGCTAGTTAGTAAATAGCCACATATATTGTACAGTGAATTGAGTTCATAATTATTTAAATTAATAGACATATTTGGAATATTTTCTGGTAGTATTACCTTGTCATATGTCACAACTTTTTTTGACTTAGAATTAACTACATCTAAAAAGTCTGATAAAAATTCTCTGTCGTCTTTCTCATAACTACTTTTCGACACATCTTTTAAATATTGTGAGACACAAATAAGTTTTAAATTGTTTTTAAACAGTACTGCTGTAGGCACAACTTGTTTAGATCGCACTACACTAAACAGATTTTCTAAGCAGTCTTGAGTGAATCTGGACGTGAGCAGAAATTTATACCCTTTTTCATTAAAAACAGTTTTGTTATATCCAGTATCGATTGTGTAGAAATGAGAGCACCCGTCTGAGAAGGTTTCCACACTGAATTTGTACCAACTTTCATATGTTGAATAATTTCAATGAAAGCTTCCAAAAATTCCACAGCTTCTTTGAACTTTTCTGGGTTTAGTTTACTTAAAGCCAACGTAGGGTGTTTGGATGTCATTAACACAAACCACTTCTCAATTACTTCAATAAACCATGCAGTAGTATAGAATTCTGGTTTTTTCATTTCCTCCGACAGGAACTTTAGTGCACTGCTAACACTATGGCTGATTACATTTGTAGACGTAGAAACTTTCATTTTTTGGAAGTTGTTTGGCGTCAAATCGTCTTCTGTCAATTTAGGTGCCAATCGAAAGTTTAAATTCTCTTGTAACTGTATTAATTCTCGAATATGATTTGCATTAATTGTATCAGTTGGTAATTGATACTTCTGCTGTAAAATTCTCATCAAACGGGTGACAAATGTAGTTAAGTATTTTCGAATGACGGCCTGCTACAATACTCCAAGTTTTCCACAAACTTTGATTTGACGAACCCATATCTGACGTAATGCTAATGATTTTCAGACCAATACTTTCTGCTCTAAAAATTATTTCGTTTATGATACTGACATAGGCTGACCCATCCGTTGAACTACCACTAAAATGAAATGCGACTGTTTGCTTCCATCGAGAACTAATACTACCAACCATAAACACAAGAGCATGCGTTGCTACACCAGAATGTCCAGGGACAGTTACTTTTCCAAAATATTTGTTCAGAGATGTGTCATACAAACTAGAAGGTGTAATTGACATTTCATCCAATATTATTACACAGTCTTTCTCTTGCTCGCTTTTAAAATTATCCACTTTAATCTTTAAAAAATCAAAAACCTCATGCAACACTCCTACGTCAAATTTCAAGTTTTCTAGTCGCCTTCTTAAAGTCCGGGGCGCAGGCAATGGTAGGTTTTGTCGCAATAATTCATCGTAGCCATTGCTGCACAGGAAAATTTCAACTTTAGTGCTTTTTTGATTGTGGCATTAGACCACTTCATAAATTTTGTAGAATTTCTTCCCATTGCGTTAATTTGATCCTTCGTAAAAAGAGTATTCAACAGTTTTGTATCTTTCCGTTCTTCATTCACACTTTTTAAAGTATTCTCTAACGTTTTAATTTTTAATTTTGCGTTTCGCAAATTCTTTTGGCTATTTCTATATTTTAAAAGAAGTTCTGATATGCTTTTTCATATTGCCTTACTTTGCTTAGCAATACTGAAGTATCCTTTGCTTCTGCAGGAACCAACGACTTCACAGCTTCAATGTCTTCGAAATTAGACGCACTTGTAGTAATTATTTCTTCTTCATTTTCAATCTTTTGCTGAACCTTCGTAGTTGTCGAAGGCTGAGCTCGATCTTTTGGTGCTTTACGTACACGTTTTTCTTTCAAGAAGCTAAATAGTGTGGGAACAGCATCGTGCTTTAGTTTTCGTGTGCCATCTACTCTAGTTTTTTCCCACATCTGAGGCTCAAAATGAACCTATAAAACGCAACATTTTGTATTTTCTTAATTGGTATCCACTTTAACGCATAAAGATACAAGAAAAGGAATCTCGTTAAAAACATATTTACTAAAATAATTGGCTAAACTGCAGAATCCGGAGCAAATTCCCCTCCTTTTACTTGCTTCCCTTATAATTTTGGTTATGGTTACTAGAAAAACATGAAAATTCAGGATCTGGTCCATTCTCACCATGAGGTGATTCAGTAAATTATTGTAAAGTAAACACAGTGTTTACTTTACAATAATTTAGAAAAACATGATTAATAATAATTAATATTAACAATAGCAGGGAAATGTTCCCCGGATTCTGCAGTTTTCCCAAATAATAATTATTTTTGTTTCACGCTTGATGTTATTCTTACCTCACAAAGATAGGAAGTGTCCCTTGGAATCCATCCTTCCCTTCGCACCCTGATTTCCCATTGTTTTCTTCGTAAAGGATCTTTAGGAAAGCGCTTCATAATAACTCCTTTTTCGGCTCGGTTAGAACAGCCAACAGCTGCACAACCTGGCATTTTTACCACACTGAAACATTGTAATATAAACATATAAACGTTTAGGTTAAATTGTGCTAATGAGGTTAGATCGAATAAATTGGTAAATACATATATGTACTAACTCAAATCAGGTTTAGCACATGCTAAATCGAAAGAAAGTATTGCCTTTCAAGTGCAATTGATGATTTATCTGTTATAATTCCAAAATGTTTGTTCAATTTAAAAACACTGGTTAGCGTGTAAAAATAACAAATACTTTTATAGACTTACATAATTTAATTAATGTAGAGAAACAACGTTCTGAAGAAAACTTATTTTTCCTGAACTAGCACTAACAAACGCTAAAAATCGATAAAAACTCGATTTAAAGATAAGTTTCAATGCAATCACACGTAACAACACAGGAAGAATGGCAACATAATGGCGGAAACGTACCACGTGATTGTTTGGACCAATAGCGACGAAGACATGTGTATGTCCACACTGTCTAGTATAAAGCCACTGTAGCCTCTACACTAGTAGGTAAACGAGATTACAGCTAAATATAATACAATGCTCTTATGCATATTTAATTGAATATTTTCCACAACGACAGCGATTAATAATGACACATTTTGTTTTGTAGTTTTGACAAAAAGTGGTAAAACTTTAGTATTTAGGTATTAATTTTGTTATTATTTTTAATAACAAAATTTTTTACTGTTTTTTCCTGCATGATATTCTCCATCAAAATATAACGCGAGCCTAAAACATTTCCTATGGAAATATTTGAAGCACTTGTTATATTATATTTCTACTGATAAGCCTAAAAGAAATTTATTATAAAATTTCCCAAAACTTAAACATTCCTGCGTAAGCAAACATAGGAACCTACTTCTAAATGAATATTGAAAGCAGTGCCTTGTTTTTATTCCT
Organism: Agriotes lineatus; assembly: GCA_940337035.1. Classification (NCBI taxonomy): domain Eukaryota; kingdom Metazoa; phylum Arthropoda; class Insecta; order Coleoptera; family Elateridae; genus Agriotes; species Agriotes lineatus. The sequence continues at coordinate 35,119,749 of OW679196.1, read as the reverse complement.
TTGCGTGAACTATGCGTAACCAACAGGTGGCAGTAGTGGCAGTACTAACATTGTCACCCAGTGTTGCCAACCCTATTACTATAGTAACAGATTTATTACTTTTTACTCGCGCCTATTACGCTATTACTTTTAAAGCAAAATTTATTACGTTTTGCAATTTATATTACTATTCTATAACGTTTATGTTGGAACAAAATCTGTAGGTAACAGTTTTTAGTTAAACATTATATGAATTTATGTTGTTTTTATAATGAAAGGCCAATTTAACACTATTATCTTGTACTTGTAAAATTTCGCGCAGCGTACCTCACCGGAGGCTAATAACAAGTCACACTGCGCGCCACCTAACCTAATCTTACCTAACATAACTTAACCTAACCTAATCTAGTTTAGTGCCCAACTCCGATCGACATGTGCTATACACCATTCGAGGCGTTTCGTCGAGCTGAACAATATTGCTGCTGGGGACATTCGAGGCAGACCAATGGTTACTGAGATACAGCACTATAAAGTTTTTTTTAATAAAATTTATCTCGTGGAAAACACTCTGGGGCCTTCGTCGGGGCGCCGCGCAACGTACCTCACCGAAGGCCAATAAAAAGTCACACTGCGCGCCACCTAACCTAACCTAACCTTACCTAACCTAACCTAACATTACCTAAACTAACCTAACCTATCCTAACCTAACCTAACCTTACCTCACCTAACTTAACCTAACCTTACCTATCCTAACCTAACCTAACCTTACCTAACCTAACTTATTTTTCAGAGGAGTGTTGCAGGAGTTAAGCTACCTGATCAAGTGACTCCTCAGGAATTGGCAACAAGCTCGGAATCACATAATGTATTACTTCGAACCTGTTCCAAATAGTAATTATATTCGGTATTTAATTTTGTCTAGAAAATATCATATCTATGCTTATTAATATGTATTTCTCTCCTTATTAGTATATATTTCCATCCTACTTGTTTTCTAGGCTTCCTGTCTTACCCTTTCGTCCTCTTCTTTCTTTTTCATTATCCTTGTCAGTCGTCGGGATATCTCCATCCAGTCGTTGGAGTTTTTTAGCATACCGGGTATTAAATTATTAATCGTTACTGGTGCTTCCAGTATGGTCTCTATTTGAAGTCGTTCCTTGTTCCATCTTGGGCATTCGAAGAGGGTGTGGTAGGGGGTATCCACTCTACCGCAGTACTCGCATTCGTCTTCGTCTTGTATCTTCATTCTTTTCAGATAGGATCCAAAACAACCATGTCCTGACAGTATTTGTGTTAAATAGTAATTGGTTTCTCCAAATCTTCTGCTGTTCCATGTCCGTATATTTGGAATTAGTGCTTTGGTCCACGTTGCTTTTTCGCGCTGTTCTACCCAACGTTATTGCCAGATTCTGAGGGTTTCTTCTCTGGCCTCCCTTGTTGTTACCTCCCTTCTTTCGTATAGGGTTATCCTTTCGCGCACCAAGAGATCCATGGGTGGAGATCCCACGATTACCTGTGCCGCCTCCGTAGAAATGGTTCTATATGCTGAACAACACCCTAGTAGGGCTTTTCTTTGCACTTTACCTATTAGGTTTAGGTATTTTTTCTTCTTTACCGCCTTAACCCATATCGGGGCACCGTATAGTATTTTTGAATATATCACGAACAGTAGCATTTTTCTTTTTCTGTGTCTGGGTCCCTTGGCGTTCTTCATTACCCGCAGTAGAGCTTGTGCCGTCTTTTCGGCCGTTCTAGCTATGTTTCGCACATATTCGGTCATAGTCATATTACAATCTATGTGCACTCCTAGACACTTCGTATGTTCTGCGATGGTGATTTTCGTGTTGTTTATATATAACTGCAGATCTTTTAACTTTCGTCTTCCTGTAATTATAACTGCCACAGTTTTTTCGGCAGCAATTTCAAGGTTGTTGTTTTTCATCCACCCGTTTACTCTTAATGCAGCTGTGTTTAAAATTTAATTTCTAGAGATTCTTTAGTTCTGGCCTTAGCGACAATCGTCGAGTCGTCTGCATATGCGACCAGTTTTACGTTTTGGGGAACATCTATGTTCAGGATGGGGTAGTAGAAAAGGTTCCATAGAAGTGGCCCCAGAACCGATCCCTGTGGAACTCCGCAAGAAGTGTTTATAATGGCGGTGTTTCCTATCGCTACAAATCTGTTGGACAAATAGTCTTTAATTAATCTGATCAGGTATGGGCTGATAGTTCTTCTTTCCATTTCTCTGATGATGCCCTCCCATCTTACCGAATAGAACGCATTTCTCACGTCAACCGCAATCAGGGGGCTGTATTGCTTTTTCCCATATTTCCGTTTATTAACGCTGTCTCCTACTTCTTTGATGGCCTTCAGGGCGTCAATAGTTGACCTGACTGATCTACATCCAAACTGGAGATTTGAGAGGTCTTCTTTTTCTTGTATTTCTTTTTCTATTCTATTATATAGCTTTCTTTCTAGCACCTTGGCTGCCGTGTTTATTAAACATATGGGTATATAGGTTATGTTGTCATTTGCATGATTTTTTGGCTTTTCTATTAATATTAGCTTGGCTTTCTTCCAGTCCGCTGGTATTTCCCCAGAGTTTAGGATGTTACTGTACGCTGAGAGGCATTGGTTGGGGTATATATCCGTTGTTGTTTTAACTATATCGGACGTAATCCCGTCTAATCCAGGTGCTTTTCTGGTATTGAGCCTTTTTGTAGCGTCTTTTAGTTACCTAACTTAACCTAACCTAACCTTACCTTACCTTACCTAACCTAACCTAACCTAAACCCATGGTTACTGAGATACAGCACTATAAAGTTTTTGAAAAACGCCCCCCACCCATAAGCAAAATATATACGAAAATAAGGGAGCATCCGACTGAAAATTAATTGCAAAGCGTGATAAAAATTTTTCTTCGTGGAAAATACTCTGGGGCCTTCGGCGGGGCGCCGCCCAGCATACTTCACGAAGGCTAATAACAAGTCACACTGCGCGCCACTTAACTTAACCTTACCTAACCTAACCTAATTTTACCTTACCTTACCTAACCTAACCTAACCTAACCTATCCTAACCTAACCTAACTTTACCTAACCTAACCTAACCTTACTTAACCTAACCAACTTTACTTAACCTAACCTAACCTAACCTAACCTTACCTGACCTAACCTAACCTAACCTTACCTAACCTAACCTAACCTAACCTAATCTAACCTAACCTTACCTAACCTAACCTAACCTAACATAACCTTACCTAAACTAACCTAACATAACCTAACCTAACGTAACCTTACCTAACCTAACCTAACCTAACCTAACCTAACATAACCTTAACGAAACTAACATAACCTAACCTAACCTAACCTTACCTAACCTAACCTAACCTAAGCTAACCTAACCTTACCTAAACTAACCTAACATAACCTAACCTAACGTAACCTTACCTTACCTTATCTAACCTAACCTAACCTAACCTAACCTAACCTCACCCAACCCAACCCAACCCAACCGAACCCAACCCATAAAGACATTTTAAAGCAAACGTGCCATAGACTTAGTGTGGGACATTTTAATCTTTACTGTGCTGTATCTCAGTAACCGTTGGTCTGCCCCGAATGTCCCCAGCAGCAATGTTGTTCAATGGTGTATAGCACATGTCGATTGGAGTTGGTCGCTAAACTAGATTCAAGCCCAACTTCCTTTTACGGTGATCTTATAATTAACCAAAAAGTTTATTTTAAATTTTTAAGAATTTGTCAAAATTTTTAAAAAATTACAAATTCTACAAAAACGGTGCAAAATAGAGCGTTAGGTAAAGAGACAAATTTTCTCTATAATTTTAAGCTGAATTCAAAAATGTAATAATATACCGGGTGTTCTATTTAAAATAGGAGGTAATAAAAAAAATAGAAAAAAAAACAAAAAAAACCCATTTTAGAAGTATTCAACTGGAAAATCACCTATTTCCCATCAATACACATAAAAAATTTAATAAAAATGAGAAGTTTGAAAAAAATCGTTAGAGCCGTTTTTGAAAAAACCGAAAAAAACTAAAAAATCACAAGAGTAAACACCTACATCCGGTTAGGCGATTTTCTTCAAAATCTTGCTGTCACATCTACATAGTACACAAAACTTATATATGAAGTTTCAACCCCATACCTCTTTTCGTTTTTGAGATATTCTGTTCACAAGCACACACACAGACACACAGCCAGACCAATGAAAAAAATATGTGATTTGGGTTCAGGGGACTCTAAAACGTGAAGATCTGTTGAAAACTCAATTTCGAATTTTTGGGGTGAATCCAATACTTATTGTAAAAGGAAGTAAAAATGGGTTATATAACTTTCCATGGTTGGTCTACAGAGGTTAAAGACCGAGTTCAAAAGTTAACGCTAACATAAAACACTGATGCTTTTGACGGATTTGAGTAGAATTTAAATTATTATTAACCTATTACCTAAACTGCCAAATCGATTACTATTTTTTAAAATTTCTATCACGAAAAAAAATCAAGAGTTGGCAACACTGTTGTCACCATTTGTTTTCGTAGGAATCGTTGATATTTTTATGTAGTAATTGTACTGATCCGTGTCATTGTTCTATCTAACAAGTGATATTAATTAAATAATTCATTTTTCTCGTGGAGTATCTGATGAAATGACTGGCTCAATTCTCTTAGAACGTTGACTTTTGATATTGCAACATTTAGTTACGCTCGAGTGACAGTTTCAACGAAACACTTCCGAAACTGAAGATAAGTGTCGTGTGCATTCACAGGAGCAGTTATTAAGTATTATTCTTTACTTTACGATGGTTTAGAGGGCCGCGATTGTAGAAGCAAAAGAATCGCCACATTTACCAAATAGACCCTGTGCCCATCAATGGAACAAATAAAAATAACATTCAACTCATTGCGAACTGCTTTAAACTGCCAAAATGACAAATAAATCAACGATAGATTGGTAGTTATTGTGATTCTCTTTTTAATGTTTGTTTAAAATATTAGTTATAAAGTAACTTCGGTTCTCTTTATAGAACAGTATATAAATTTAATAATCTGTAATTTCCTAATACGTTAATTACATCTAATATTATCTTCTTGTTCTAGGTGGTGCAATCTCAAATGTTTTCGTAATCATATATATTATTGAGCGAAAAATTATTACTTCCTAATCCAACGTTACACTAGCCATGATGACCACTAATCAGGAAACAGCTGATAATAATTTTAATAGTTCAGCAACATCACTGCATATATTAAGAGACTTAGATGGCAATGAAGACGTTAAGAACTTATCGATCAAACAAGAAACTATTGGCAGGAGTCATTATATCAGTGATTATTCCGAAATTGATATTAAATGTGAGTTTGAAATTAAAGACCACAATTATATGGCTCAAAATTCAATAGCACAAAGTTTGATTACACATATAAATCCGCATACAGCTGAAAAACCCCATTTCTGTTCTATTTGTGAATATAGAACAGCAGTAAAAGCTCGTTTAGTTACACATATAAGTTCTCATACAGGTGAAAAACCTTATACTTGTTCTGTTTGTGGATATAAAACAGCCTACAAAAATTGTTTAGTTCGACATATGAAAACACATACAGGTGAAAAACCTTATTCCTGTACTGTTTGTGAATATACAGCAGTACGCAAACATAATTTAGTCGCACACATGAAAAATCATACAGGCGAAAAACCCTTTTGTTGTTCTGTTTGTAAATACAATACGGCATTAAAACATCATTTAATACAACATATGAAAATCCATACAGGCAAAAAACCGTATTCATGTTATATTTGTCAATTTACAACAGCCTACAAGAATAGTTTGATCAACCACATGAAATCTCACACAGGCGAGAAACCCTTTCGTTGTTGTGTTTGTAAATATAGAACGGTGGAAAAATCTAATTTAGTTAAGCATATGAAAACTCATACAGGTGAAAAACCCTTTTGTTGTTCTGTTTGTGCATATAGAACTGCCCACAAAAACAGTTTAGTTCACCATATGGAAACTCATACAGGCGAAAAACCTCATTCCTGTTCGACTTGTGAATACAAGACTGCTCACAAAAATAGTTTAATTCAACATATGAAAACTCATACAGGCGAAAAACCTTATTCCTGTGCTGTTTGTAAATACAGTACGGCACAGAAGTCACATTTAGTTACACATATAAAATCTCATACTGGTGAAAAACCTTATTCTTGTTCTATTTGTGAATATAAAACGGCTGAAAAACGTAAATTAGCTGTGCATATGAAAACTCATACAGGCGAAAAACCTTATTCTTGTTCTAGTTGTAAATATAAAACTGCCCACAAAAATTGTTTAGTTACACATATGAAATCTCATACAGGCAAAAAACCCTTTCATTGCTTAGTTTGTAAATACAGTACGGCACTAAATCATAATTTAGTTCAACATATGAAAACTCATACAGGCAAAAAACCTTATTCTTGTTCTGTTTGTCAATTTACAACAGCCTACAAAAATAGTTTGGTCAACCATATGAAATCGCATACAGGCGAGAAACCTTATTCTTGTTGTGTTTGTGGATATAAAACTGCCCGCAAAAATAGTTTAGTTCAACATATGAAATCTCATGCAGGTTAGAAACCATGTTCTTTGCGAATTGACAATAACACACAAAAACAATTTGGTTAAACATACGGGAAGTCATACAGGTGAACCTTACACTCTGCAGTTATAGAGAAACCAAATACCTAAATCTCTATGTCTCTGATATATTCTATCGTGAAACTGCATGAGTGTTTTCAAACAATTTAATTTTGAATAGTGATTAGCAGTTTATATTATCCTTACAGTAATGACTGTGAAAAGTGATATAACGATCGCCAAAAATACGCTAAGGGAAGGATATGACCCCATAACAGTTGTTAATAAATAGGAGACGTGAAAGTATCTCTAAGTAATAACTTGTTAGTTCTTAAAGTATAGAATAGGGAAATAGTCTATGAGAAAATAGTAGAAACAGCAACATTATGTTAAAACTACCATAGCAAGAATCGAATTTGAGCTCGATCAAAATATTACTTAAGAAAGGGCTAGTAGGTACGTGAACCTGCAAAAATTGTAAAAAAAAATAAACCTAGGTTATACGTGGTGGAAGGGTAAGATGTTCAAATGTAATCATAGAAATAGCTGACATTTGATTATGAAACACAGTTGAACAGTGTCAATGATGTGTCAATAGTCTTTTTTTTTAGTAAGAGCACTTGCGCATGAGTTAGCAGTTTTGTGTCCTCAATTTCGTTTTCTGCATCCCAAAACTATAAAAATAAGTTCTTTTCAGAAGCAATTGCTTAGTATCATTAACATTGATCATAGTTTTGAATATGCACGCTATACTCTGTACAAGCACAGCTCTAATTTCACCCCTAAAGAAGTTTCAACGGTTGTATTTGGGTCATTTATCCCAAAATTTAAATTACATCATATTTTTGTGTTATTGCAATATAATAGCTAATGTAATTAAACAAAATACATCAAAGTTTACATTTTTAAATACTGTTGTTAACATTATAGATGAAACAGTCAAAATTGTCACCAAATTTTCCTAGTGTATTTTCTGGTGATACTCTATAATATAAATTAGGCTTTTCATTCACTCCTAGTTTAAAAACATTCTATATAATACGCAAGTTCTAAACCTGAGGATAATAATGTTGTACCTACGAACACGAATGACAGCACTGAGGTTGACTAAGCCAATAGTACAAAGTGAAAAATTTGCCAATCTGTAATATATACAGTGATTTAAAAAATTTCTCAAGTGACCTATGATTTTTGCAAAATACAAAATGTCACATTGCAACTTCATTCAAATGGGAAAATCGAAAAATATTAAATGTCAAAAAACTTCAAAATGCTGTGGATAAGCAATAAGGAATATTGTCAACCTTTTGTCAAGAATACAACCTGGGGTTATAAAGGCATGCTTCAGCTAGATATTTTTTCAATCACTGTATAAATAGGATTATATTTTAAATCACAAAGGGAAGATGTGAGTTATTTGGTAACTTAGTTATTATTAGAATGATAGAACTTCTAGGAATGAAAACACTAACGTCATTGGACTGTATGTAAAGTACCTATGTATATTTTACAGTTTTAGAATAAATTTTATATAATGAATCTGTGTGTTATTTCAGTCGATTATTATTTATTAGCGACTAGGACCACAACAGCATATTTTATAATAAATTAGGTATATAACTAGAAATTAAAGAGGGAACATATTCAGTATGAAATATATTTACAGTTGGAACAAATAGGCGATGTCTTGATAAACTGGTTAATGATGTTAAAAAGGGCGCCACAGAAAGTCTCTAGGAGCTGTTATCTTAAAATTTGAAATGCGGTAATAGTCTCTGCTTATTCACAGCAGCGGGCGACGGTCTAACTTGGCGTCTCCATGGACCTACGTTTCACATTTTATCCTGCAGACCGCTGAAATTTTTCACAAAGGAAAAAATGGAATATTGCATGCAATGACAATAAAAGTCAAAGGTTAGTACAACCTGTCTTTATTGGTTTGAACTATATAACAGACATGATTAAATGGTCAGATTTTGTCCCTATCCGTATATGACTGCATAGGTGGTTCACCTATTCCTAAAAGAGTTAGATATTGGCTCTTGTCAAAACATTAACGTATATGTAATCTAAACTTGAAAGCCAAAGTCTGTGAATAACTCACAGCGTTATGCAGCTCTTATGAGTGTACCACTATCTATTTAACTGATAGCAACCACTTTAAACTTTAGTTTTAGGATTACCGATTTATTATATACAGTACCTGCCTAGAATCCTGGCGCCTGCTTATCTGATTGTTGGTCCGACCGGCACCGCTGGTTTCCGTCGCACACTAGCAGCAGCTGAAAAAGCCTACGGGAGGAATCTGTAGCAACGTAAAAATGTGCTTTAACGAGCAAAGAGATGATTTCCAGTTAGGGAAGTGGTGTCAAATCTTCAACACTTGAATGCATGCGATACAACTGAAGCTTCAGCAAACGCTCTTCCCCTAATAAACTTTGGGCACAATGGATTATTCGTCTAAATTCCTGAATATTTGACCAATTTAATATAAGATTTTTTTATACTAGGACTAGTAGTTCTGGGTGATCTGCTCATTATTAGTAGAGAAGAGGTAAAACCACATTCCAATTTAGATGTTAGATAACTAAGAAGTTCCAAGTTTGGATCTTCACTTTTTACTATTAAATCTTAGCTATATAATAATAATAATAATAATAAAGTGTCTTTATTGACATAAATATAAAAAGAAAGTTTTATACATGTAATATTATTAGTGCAGGGCGAAGTTCAGTTGGGCAATATAGTTGCAGACTGCTCCTCCACTTAACCCTGCACAAAAACTAAAAACTAAACCTAAAACTAAGTAAACAAATAATATAATTATTAAATAAAAAATGAGAATGCGCATCACAGTTATTTTGAAAATTTTTCCGTATTAATTAATCACAAAAAATATGTGTAGGTAAGTCTAAGAATCAAAAGTTCAAAAGATGATGAAAAAAAACACTCATTTAATTGCAGCAGGTGTAATTGGACAAAGAAGTAGTTATTTAAGCCGGCACCGAAACCTAGAAGGTGGTAGCATTTTAATATCCAGGGGCAAATCATTGTAAAGTTTTGCAATACAGTATAAAAAACATCTTTTACCTTGCTCGCTAGCAAGTAAAGGTATATTCATTTTACCCCTGAATCTTAAATTTAAGTTATGGACATCGGTGCGATATGTAATAGTGTTATACAGATATGGTGGACATTCAGTAGCGACTACTTTGTGATAGAGGGAGGCAGCGTGAAAGTAACGTATGTTGCTCATATTAAGCCAATTAATTTCTTTTAATGTATGCGAACCTCTTTCAAACCTTTTAATGCCAAATATTAAGCGTAAACATGAATTTTGAACTTTCTGAATCCTAGACTTGTCCCGTGCATCTAAGCAAGGACCGTATACTGAATCACAAAAATCAAATTTTGATAAGACAAGACTGTTACACAGCATAATCTTGATTTTTCGATTGAGAACTTGACGATTTTGAAATAACAGTCGAAAGTTACAATAAGCCGTGTTACAACTATATCCCCTCCGAAAACCTGATTGCGTATCTGGTATTACACTATATTTGTCAAGATGTTGTCGTAGTTGACGCTCAATAACTCTTTCAATCACTTTTGATAAGATAGGAAGAATACTAATTGGTCTTAAATCTTTAAAGTCGCTTGGAGCCGAAACTTTTGGTAATGGTAAGACAAGAGCACGTTTCCAACAAGTGGGAAAACGGAATTAGATAAGCAATAATTAACAAGATGGGTGATTATGGGAAGTAGAAACGGAACACAAAGATTAATTATTGAGATACTTAATCCATCCACTCCAGTCGCATTAGTTTTGATTGACGACATTATTTTTTGTATTTCATTTTCATCAGTGACTGTAAAATTACATTTTTCTACCACCGTCTCTTTAATATTGTTTAGATAAAAATTTACTACGTTATCGTCAATATTTGTTTTTGGAATACTATTAATAAAAAAGTGATTAATTTCGTTGCAGTCAGACAGATTAGTGGTCAGATCATTTTTGCGATTTTTGTTAGACATATTTAGTAATTTTAAGTCTTTCCATACAGATTTAGAGCTACTGTTAAATTTACTATCGTAATACGCTTTCTTTTCTCGTTTTATTGCTGTTCCCGTGAGGTTCCTAAGCTGTTTGTAATAATTCCAGTGTTCTGTGTTTAATGTTAGTTGTTAGCCACGGTGCATTAGCTTTAGTAAATCTTGACGACGTGATTGGAGCATGAAGATTACGAAGAACAGTCAGATTTTCAACAAAAAAATTACTTTACTATCAATATTATTAATATGATGAATATTGTTCCAGGGTATTGATCGCAGGTCTACAACAAATTGTGGACGATCAAAGAATTTAAAATTTCTGTACGTGCGTATAACAGGTTGAGGTTTTAGATGAGGTAGATTAATACAGCAACATACTAAGTGGTGGTCAGAAACTTCGTGCATACTTAAAACGGAAGCGTTGGAAATAATTTCTTTATTGGATACAACAATCAAATCTATAAGGGAAGATGATAGCTGTGCAACACGTGTAGGCTCACTTACTACCTGCTTCAAACCAAGGCTTTCGAAAAATTCCAGTGTATATAATGTAGGAGTACTTTCTATGTCCAACATGTCAATATTAAAATCGCCAAAACAGAATATTTCTTTATTTATAGATAATATTGTTGTTAATGTTGTTTCTAAAGAATTTATAAAATCCAGGTAAAAACGTTTGTGCGGATTATAGACTACTCCAAATGCGTATTTATGTTTCTCGATAGTGATTTGTATCCAAAGTTGTTCAATATCATAATTACAGTTTAAAACGGAGAAAGCTAAAAAGGTTTTAATATAAAAAGCAACACCACCTCCTCTCGTTGTCCTATCTCTACGTACAACATTATATCCTTGAATACATATGGCATCGGTCTGAATATCTCCAGTCAACCAGGTTTCGGTGCAAGCAATAATGTCATACTGATTATACAAAACATGCTGCTTAAAATTTTGAAAATTATTTAAAATCGATCATACATTAAGATGGGCACATTTTAAAATTTTATTCGTTTTCGGTTAAGCAAGCGCGGTGTTACCGTTGTGTTTACTGCTGATTCAGCCTGGTCGTTTGATTGTAGAACCAAATGGTTGGTGATAGTACGAGTGAATTGATATTTCTCCGAAAACCTTTTGAAAAGGTGTCTACTGAGACACGATCCATTGTATTGTCCGACTCAACAGTCTCTGGAATTTGCATGTACTCATACATGTGCTGAGTTTTACGATATTTTTTGCAGTCGAGATTGCAGCTTTGTCACTTGTAAATACCTGGAAAAATAATCGACAGCAAAAAGATAATTTTTTTCTTTTGGTTAGCATAAATTCAGTCTGATAACCTAACAATGATATTCTGGTACAGGGTATGGTTTTAATGGTTCAACCAATATTGATCTGAACTCGATGCACTTAACGCACTTTACTACTTTGTTTTAAATATGGGCACTAATACCTAGCCACCAGATAGTTTCCTTTGCTCGGTCACGATGTTTCGTTACTCCTAGGTGGCCATCAAGCAGACGATCCAAGATGTCTCTTCTGAGTGTAGGCGATATGTATTGTAATGGATTGCATATAAGAAGATTAAATTAATTTATTAATGCAAGACATGGATTTGATATTATATTAAAGAAATTGATTAAAATATTTCATTATTCGATTCACAAAGGTGAATTTGTGTATAATAAAAGGATAATAGAATTATTAACAGGTATTTTGTAAAATGACAGAATAATTTGAATTCAGTTGAACAATGAAAAATAAGAAATAGAAGGTTCTAAAATTATTTAAAAGTTACCTGAAATATTGTGGATGATTAATAGCAAATACTAATTTGAGAAATGTTATTCAATATAGCGGGTGTTACTAAATGTGATAATAAAATATAGAGTATTGTACTGATAAAATATGCAAAATCGATCACTAAGGAGATATTAATTTTTAATAGAAATTTTTGAAAGAAAAACTTAATAATTTTTGTAAGAACTGAAATTTTCAAAATAAACCCTTTTTCTAATGTGATTTTTAATCCATTTTGGTGTGAGAAAGGGTTTACTTATAATAAAATTGGTAAGAAAAGAATAACTGAACATTTTAAAACTAGAAGAATGTAATGAAAATAATGAGAAGACTACAGGCTATTGTAATAATTTTTGGAAATGGATATTGAACTTAGTTTATTGTCCAATAATTACACCTTGTGACTTGGATAGCGTCAACTGTATTTACTGGGAACAGGACACGGCAGGATTTTTGGAGTAGGAGTCTTGGGAATTGGAAGTGGTTTTTCATCTGGTGAAGTTGAGCTTGGCTGCACTTTTGTTGGAGTGACGTTTTGAGATTTGCACTAGTTGAGGTGACGTCCTGTGGTTTCTAACATATCGGGATTCGCATGACTTGGATTGTCATGATTGTTTGGAAGGAATAGTGTCTTCACTGCTGGATGGTTTTGTTAAGGTTTGTGTTGCTGAATTGTATGCTGATTGAGAGTTTGAAGGAGGCATTTCCGAAGCTCTTTGTAGTTCTTGACAGTAGGCTGAGCTTGTACTGGTGTTAGTCGGTAGTTGGTCTACATTTGGATCTCCTAAAAGGCGGATGAAGTTCTTTGGACGAACTGCAGTCACAGGTATTTATTGAGCAAACTAAAATAAACAGTTAATGAGTGAAGTGTGGTAATTAATAAAAGGACTACTTACTATCTCAAATTGACAGGTAGTAACGCTACCGGGTTATATTTATTTTTGTAAATTAAACTGTAGCATTAACTAATTGTGCCCTTATGAATGGTAGCTACTAATTGGGCCTAGGGTCGGTTTATTAACACTTGGACTGATTTAAAAAACAAGTAACGAAAAATAAATTTATTCAACACTGTATAAAATTAAAATAAATCATTTGCAAAATTATGTACAAGTTATAATATATTTGGGGCTGATCCTGTGGCTAGTCCGGGAGTGGTAGGCCACCTCACTCGCATGGGTGTATTGCAGATCTCTTCGCCATGCGCGGTCGTTGGTGTTGGCGAGTCAGTGTTGGCAGAACGCAAAACAAATTAATGGTAGCTCGTGCCAATGTAAATAAACGGGATGATTTTGGTTTACTTTAATTATAAAGGTAGTTGATTGAAGTTATGAGCTTGTTACTTTATGCGGATATTTGTACACGTGTGTATTCTGGTGATAAACCCGGATGAGAGCTTGACCTCGTGTACGGGTCAAATTCCAGGCAATCTTATCTGGATTTCGACGCGTGTCAAGGTTATTCTCCAAAATGTACAAAATATTTTTCTACAGGTAAGTATGTGGTTTTACTATGTCTTTAGGGATTGCCTATTTCTCCGTAAAATGCGAGCCGGGTTTTAGAGCCTACAAATCTACACTCGGAAAGATCTAGCGATAACGTACTTAAATGTAGGTAAATATAACTAAATTTTAGTACGAGCTTTAATGCTTTGCACAAATTTGAATTATCGCATTTCAATACTCCAGTGTGTTTGGTATTTAAACTGATTTCGTTAACGTGAAATAATTTCATCTAGTGAACGCCGATGTCCAGCCATGCGCTAATTGAACCTTACGAGTTTCTAGGGGCTGGCGGAATCATAAACGATTCAAATTAATTTACTCCGATTTCCCAGACAAATTAATTTGCACATAAATGATCAGGATGGACCTCGCAACATATTAATCAGCCAAGTCAGTTTATTCCGATGTTCCCAGCCATAAACTGAACGAACCTGAATGTTTATTCGGTTCACAAGAGAATATAACAATTCAAACCACCATATTCCGATCTTCCAGTCATAAGGTACTTTGAATGCAAGCGGGTACCTGGGGGGAGACTAATTCGACATTATCCCAAAATTTTCTGGTATGTTTCTGGTTTTCGAGCCGGCGAGAAGCGGGGCCTTCCACGGCGGACGCCGCGGAAATAGGTTGGAGGCCCGGGATGATTTCTCAGAAAAATCCCGGATTAATTCTTAAACTGCTCTATTTCAGGTGCTACAGCTGAGGCAGGAACGAAGCCTTCCCCAGCTGGAGCCGCGGGATCGGCCTGGAGAAGCGAGGTTCGCTTTCTCGGAATAATCTGGTGCTCCGGCCGGCGAGAAATTTCATTTTATGGATTCTAGTTTCGCTGGTATTACAGCGCTTGGTGGAAGGGATGCGCTGTGAACAATGCTCCGTTCCAGTCGCGCAGAACGAGGAACTCGCGACTCCAGCGGACTTGAAATTTTGTAACGCCAAAACCGCGAAGATTGAGCGCCTTTAATTTGAAATTAAAGTTCGGTAGCGCTTAATCAAGAGCAAAACGTTACACATGCCCCTCTTTTAGGAAAGCGAAGGACTACCGGTAAAGAAGACTTTAAGAAGATACCTGGAGCTCGGTTTCCGGTTCGTCGGGACGTGTTTACAAGGTGAGTACTTTTTACTCTCAACTGGTTAAATTTAGAAGCTGCTGCTTCAACATCTATGTTCTTTTCATTGCTATTCTACAGGAAAACTACAGAGACCGCGGTGTCGGCGTGCAAGTATCTCGGAATAGAACTCAAGAAAAATATACGGGATGCATTCAAACATTCTGGAGCGAAAGCAGAGGCCGCGGTTTCGGCGTGCAAACCTTCAAACTCCTTGGAGCTAGAGCAGGCTACGGGATTAGCGTGCAAGCATTTAAACATTCTAGAGCTAGTGCAGAGGCCACGAAATTGCCGTGAAAGCATTTAAACATTCTGGAACAGGTACCATTTTACAGGTACTGGTACAGGAAGTCGCCTTTCTACCTTCTCTTCTTATCAGGTTTTACATACAGTCAGTGAGCCGTAGTTTTTGTCAATTACATGGTTGTGAATATTTGAAAAACTTGCCATCAATGATCTTGCATTCACGTGTGCACACTGAAAATTAGAAGCGATATCATTCATCATCAATTTCCGATGTGGTGGCAATAGATGGCTACTGTTTTTTGCATCGTGATCATACAACGAGGGGAGGTGGAGTTGGCATATAGGTTAAATCATCATTCAAGCATTATGTTATACAAATTGATAATGTTATCAAACAGTTATGGATAGTGGTAACTGCGGATAGGCAAAAACTGGTATTTCATGAAGTATATAAACCTCTAAAAAATACTCACTTGGAATTTTTAAATCGTTTTGATACATTAATACCTATATATCATAACATTTTTTTGCCTGGGCGATTTCAACATATGTAGCTTTACATATTTGATTTTGACCAAAAAGTAACATCCGACTTACTATCATTTATAGATGGCATCGGCTTCAAACATATCATTTTGTATAAATCGAGGCTTTGATGAGTTTCTTGTTGGCCGCCTGGGAATTTCTTTCCACGTTTCGTTGAAATTCAATTTGTAATTTATAATACCCTCAGGTTTGTGTTGTAAAGCACAAATGTCTGTAACACATGGATCACCTTTCTTAATTCCCGGTAGTATACTAGTATAGATTCCTCTATCATACTTATAAGAATCTCGGTATGTGAGTTGTACCACTCTATAAGGAAAGGATTTCTGTCTGGCCGACTTTATAATGTAAAAGTAGTCAGCAGGGACACAAATTTCCCGAGCTCTACCTAGTTTCCTCTCTATAGCACTGTGAATGGAGTCTACCTTCATTTGTGTGTGGCCGACTTCTAAATACTTTTGTTATATATAATAACACCTTTTGCAATAGCCAATTCAAGAAAACCATTAGATAACTTAGTAATTTTGTTTTGGTAACAGCATCCATCATTCCATAATATGACACGGAAAGGCAGGTGCGTTTGTACTTCATTTTTGAGAAACTTCACTATAATAGAAGTAAATACATCACTTTCTAAACCGCCACTGGATTCGTGCCATAGGTAGCAAGTAGCATTTTTATTCTTCATATTATAGAAGGTATAATCTTGTAATAAATAGCCGATGCCATTAAGGACACACCAAGACAGCTTGAAGATCAACAGTGTATACGCATGTATTTTCTTCAACTGCACTTTTCTTGCCTTTAATTTGTTCTTTACGAGCTTCATCTTTTCCTTGATGTGTTTTTCGTAAATAGACGTTTCCAAATTTCCATTTTTATACATTAAACAAGAATTACACTGGTCGTTTTTAGGTTTATAAATTTCCAAGTTCACAGACCCACATTTTTTAAACGTTCTCCAAGAAGATGGTCGTTTACGGTTGGCTTCACAGTTTTGAAGAAACTTCCGATAAAGATGTCTGTAACTGGTCCATATTGGTTCCAAATAAAGTTTTCTAGACAAGGCTCGACAATAATGAGACTCAACCCTTGGTAAACTGTCTAAATACTCACAAACATTCTTGCATTGGAGGTGGGGTTTCTTTATTCTGATCTTTTGTACTAGGGGTACCATGCTCAAGCCTCCAAAGCCTAACAGTTTTCTCTTTAATTCCTAAAGTTGACAAAAACATTTTTTTGCAAACTAGTCGCTTAGGCTTTTCAGTTTCGACCACCGCATTAAGATAATATTGGAAACATATCTGCTTACGTGATTCTTCAGGTAAAGTTGATATACGTCGACATTTTGGTTGGGTGTATGACGCAAGAGTTGATACAAGAACTTTTTAGCTTCCCATGAATGCAATGACCAAAAGTGATTAAAAATTGATTTCTGTTCTTCCTCGGATATGGTTGTGCATTCAAATTTTTGTCTTGGACCTCTTGAAGCAGTTCTTGGAGGACCCTCACATCTCTGCCCGAGTTTACGTTTTTCTTTTTGGATTGTTTGAATTTACCTGACGCATCTTTCTTGAATCCAATGTAAGCATCACCCTTTAGTCGGGCACTAGAATTTTTGGCTCGCTTCCAATTAGCAGGACCCCCCTGCCCTTTGATTTTCCTTGATCTTTTTCGTCCATAAACAGGTGCTTGATCTTCCTCTACTAGTTGCTGCTAACGGTCTTCATCAGAAGTTTCAACTATTGACTTATTTTTTTCTTCTTCTTCAGAATCACCCTCAGATGGAACGTATTCAGAACCAGAATCCTGAAATGGTGCATCGTCCTGGTAAATGTTTTTAGTCATTTCTATTGAATTATTTTCGAAGCTCTCCAAAGCACCAACGAACTCCATACCAATAATATTGTTTTCGGAAATGTCAGGAACATCTCTATCTCTGGTGTTCACATGAATTGATGTTAAAGAAGTCTGGCCAAGTGCCAGATCTACTATTATCCTACCTCTGCTGCTAATTTTCCCTACTGTAAAGAGGGAAAAAATAAACTTTACGCTGTAATATGTCGTATGTACTAATTATTTTATTAAGTAGGAACCGCAATATGTCGTATGTAATTGTTAATTTAATAAATAGAAGACAGTACAACCTTTTTAGAAAAATTAACATTATATTGAAGCATTGTAGTGCTAATTATATCCATGCCTGCTGGAATTGCATCGTAGTACTAGTTAACAATAAGTTTTTCAAGAAAAGAGAACTAATTATAGGATAGAAAATTTACAACTACAAGTTAAAAAGATATTGATATTGAACTTGTATATAATAACTATAAACTACTTTCAACTTACCAATTCTATGCGATGGTAACAAACATAGCACAATTTACAACAAATTTCCGCATAAAACACACACAACCTTCACATACGACTAATTGAAGTAACCAGTATACGACTTACGTGTTGCCAAGTATCCAGGATGTTCGTATACAACTGTTTGGGGTAGCCAATATAAAACCTATATTACATAGGCCACCTTGATACGCCGTTGAAAGAGGAATTTCTAGTGGGTATCTACATACGATGTTTTGCATGGTAATAGACTGATTTGTTTTGGATACTTTGGCATCTTAATCTCAAATAGCATTTTTTTTCACATAGATCCTATTGCAGTATCAACAACGATATATTTTTTCAAATTATTACAGTAGTTACCTTCCAATTGACTTTCGGAAAATGGTAGTGATAATATTTTAAAGTTTAATGTCGCATAAAGTAAGTAATAGATACTATAAAAAATACATTAATTTTATGGTTTTTTATATAATTTTCTGACAAACTTACTTTTATTTGCGAAAAACATGTTTTATATTTAGTTATTATTTATAAATGGTTTCGTTTATATTTATAAATTTGACCTCGCCACTTACAGGTGCTACCAATATAGAAGTAATACATATATGCTTTGAACCAATGAGTAAAACTCATTACTCTGAACTACCGTTCCTAGAGCTAGTAATGAAGGTGGGATTTAAAAATTTTATAACCATATTTCTGTACAAAGGTACGAATTTAGGTTAGCTGCAGTATAAGATTTGTGTGTGCTTAGTATAAACATTCCTGTGTAATGTAAAAAATGTGTGTAGACCGTAACAAGAGGGTGAATTTGTCTCTCCTTCCTATATTACTGGCTCTTGCAGCTGAACTGTGTGCTGCAACGAACGGGACGTTACTGCTCATGTTATCTCAAACGATAAACGAAAACAAGTGCGTTTAATTAATTAATCAATCCGTCTTTCTCGCCTAGTATGTGATGAAATGACCGGTTTCAACTCACTGGCAAGTGTTCACGTTCGAAATCGCCAAGTTTATTTCTTATTGGATACACTTCAGTGTTTGCTGCAACAAACCATTTCTGAAACTGAGGTTAAGTGTTGTACTAACTCAGACAAACAGTTACTAAATATTATTCTTAATTTTCCAGATGGCTTACAGCGTCACGATTTTATTGTTGGAGTAGTTCTAGACCGTTCCATCCAATGTATAAACACGTCTCCTTGTCTATTTAAGGTGAATTGCAGTTGGTCCATACTGGAAGCAGAACGGTTGCTACATTTACCAACTACATCCCGTTCACATGAATAAAACAAGTAAAAATAATATTTGATTTGTTAAGAGCTGCTTTAAACCTCTATAATGACCTAGTAAGTCAATGATAGGTTAATTAGTTTTAAAATAACTGCAGTTTTCTTTATAGAATAGTATGTAAATGTAATTATCTGTACTTTGCTTGTAATTTGTATGTTATTGAGCGGAAAGACGTTACCTACCAAGCCATTTAAACTAGCCACGATGATCACTAATCAAGAAACATCAGATAATAATTATTATAGTTCAACAACCACTTCACTGCCTAAATTACAAGACTTAGATAACAATGAAGATATAAAAAAATTATCTATCAAAGAAGAAAATATTGAAAGCAGTAATAACATCAGTGCTTATTCGGAAATTGATGTTAAATGTGAATTTGAAATTAAATACCAAAATGATATGATTCAAGGTTCAACATCACAGAGTTCGGTTACATATACAAAGCCTCAGACAAGCGAACAACTTTATTCTTGTTTTGTTTGCGAATTTAAAACTTCTCACAAAAAGAATTTAATCGCACATATAAAATCTCATATAGGCAAAAAACCGTTTTGTTGTTGTGTTTGTAAATATAGAACAGCAATAAAATCTAATTTAGTTCAACATATGAAAACTCATACGAACGAAAAACCTTATTCCTGTTCTGTTTGTGAATTTAAAACTTCATACAAAAGTAGTTTAGTTCAACATATGCAAACTCATACAGGCAAGAAACCTTATGCAGGCAAAAAACCTTATTCTTGTTCTGTTTGTGAACATAAAACTCTCTACAAACCTAATTTGGTTAAACATATGCAAACTCATACAGGCGAGAAACCTTATTCTTGTTTTGTTTGTAAATATAAAACTGCCCGTAAAGATAGTTTAGTTCGACATATGAAATCTCATACAGAGACTACACTTCATTCCTGTTCTGTTTGTGAATTTAAAACAACCCATAAAAAGAGTTTAATCGCCCATATAAAATCTCATATAGGCAAAAAACCCTTTTGTTGTTCTGTTTGTAAATTTAGAACAGCAGCAAATTCTAATTTAGTTCAACATATGAGAACTCATACGAACGAAAAACCTTATTCCTGTTCTGTTTGTGAATTTAAAACTTCTTACAAAAATAGTTTAGTTCAACATATAAAATCTCATATAGGTGAAAAACCACATTCCTGTTCTGTTTGTGAATTTAGAACTGTCCATAAACAGAGTTTAATCGCACATATAAAATCTCATACAGGCGAAAAACCCTTGTGTTGTTCTGTTTGTAAATATAGAGCAGCAGTAAAATCTAGATTAGTTCAACATATGAGAACTCATACGAACGAAAAACCTTATTCCTGTTCTGTTTGTGAATATAAAGCTCAGCGCAAAACTCATTTAGTTCAACATATGCAAACTCATACAGGCAAGAAACCTTATACAGACGAGAAACCTTATACAGACGAGAAACCTTATACAGACGAGAAACCTTATACAGACGAGAAACCTTATACAGCTGAGAAATCTTATTCATGTTCTGTTTGTGAACATAAAACTCACCGAAAAACTAATTTAGTTCGACATATGCAAACTCATACAGGTGAGACACATTATTCTTGCTTTATTTGTAAATATAAAACTGCCCGCAAAGATGGTTTAGTTCGGCATATGAAGTCTCATACGGGCGAAAAACCTTATTCCTGTTCTGTTTGTGAATTTAAAACTGCCCATAAAGAGAGTTTAATCACTCACATAAAATTTCATATAGGCAAAAAACCCTTTTGTTGTTCTGTTTGTAAATATAGAACGGCACATAAACCACATTTAGTTCATCATATGAGAACTCATACGAACGAAAAACCTTATTCCTGTTCTGTTTGTGAATTTAAAACTTCATACAAAAATAGTTTAGTTCAGCATATAAAATCTCATACAGGCGAAAAACCACATTCCTGTTCTATTTGTGAATTTAAAACTGTCCATAAACAGAGTTTAATCGCACACATAAAATCTCATGCAGACGAAAAACCTCATTCCTGTTCTGTATGTGAATATAGATCAGCAGTAAAATCTCATTTAGTTAGACATATGAAATCTCATACAGGCGAAAAACCTCATTGCTGTTCTGTTTGTGAATATAAAACTGCCCGCAAAACTAATTTAGTTCAACATATGCAAACTCATACAGACGAGAAACCTTATTCTTGTTCCGTTTGTGAATTTAAAACTCTCCGCAAAAGTAATTTATTTAAACATATTAGGACTCATACAGCCGAAAAACCTTAATATTGTTTTGTTTGTGAATTGAAAATTGCCTTCAAAGATAGTTTAGTTCAACACATAAAATCTCATACAGGCTCAAAACCACATTCTTGTTCTGTTTGTGAATATAAAACTATCCGCAAAACTAATTTAGTTCAACATATGCAAACTCATACAGACGAGAAACCTTATTCCTGTACTGTTTGTAAATTGGTGATGTGTTGAACTGGTTACAAAGGAATGAATCTGGGTCAGGATCGATTTGGATCGAATCGAAATTTTCAGTTCAAATTCGTTCTGTGGATCGAAAATAAACGCGTCAGCTCGCGAAGGCGTCAATTCTCGCAGACATTCATTCTCTTGGCGTTGCATTCTTTAATCTAATTTAATACAATACAATGTTTTGTGAAAGTTGAGGGAGAACAGCAAACGATGGTTTTTGTTTTATACACGGCCGGAGTTGCTTGCTTTTTTATCAGTTATCAGTGATTTATTACTTTTGGCGCCTTTGTAGGTGGCTATTTGATATCAAGTTGGAAACAAAGACATACCGAATTACTGACGGTGTGACCCAGTGGTCAGTACCAAAACAAAGATACTCTGTAATATCAACTGCCTACTTATCATGTTTTTATTCTTTGCAATTTGCAGCAGAGAGCTTTTTTGTTTTACACTTTTCGCCCTTGCAATAATCCAGTTTGCATTTCTTGCATAAGTCATTAATACGGTCTCCACTGAGAAGCCGAGAACGCGAGAAGAGCATCACGTTGTTCGTTCTGAGTTCCGAGTGAACGGGGACCTCGGGCCTCGGGTGTCTACATGCGTATTTCAATTCCCTTCCGAGGAACGGATCCAACGAAGTTTCCCATCACTACTGCAAATACAGTACGGCACAAAATCTAATTTAGTGACACATATGAAAACTCATTCAGGCGAAAAACCTCATTCTTGTTTTGTTTGTGAATATAAAACTGCCCACAATAATATATTGTGTAACTAGCAGGAAAAGTGATATATTCCTGAACGACTGGAAATGACTGTCAAGCCACAGCACTCACAGGAGGACGGGTGGTCCACTTTTCCGACATACACATACTATTTTTTCTTCTATTGGAATAAACTTAAAAACTAATAAATTATGTTAACGTCTTTGCCAGATTAGGCGGGGTAATTATTTTATTCGCAACCATATATGTAATGTTAACATTCCTGACCTCATTTGAGTGGGGGAAGTCGTACATTTCAGCCCGCTACTTGAGCGGGAAGTGAGTGCGGGAAGTACATTCCCGACCGCTGAGTAGGTAGGAACACTGGAAATCTCGTTGATCCATTCATGCGCGTCACAGCCTGTCGTATCATAATATAATAATTTTTCCAATTATTGTTTAGAATAAAGTGGTTGCGAATAAAATAGTATACAAACCTCGACAGGAAGTTTCCTTAGTCTCGAGATAATAGCTGATTTCGACGCTTCGCGTCTCAATCAGCTAACTAATCTCTCGACAGTAATGAAACACTTCCCATCTCGAGCTGTAATATACTATTGCGTCCAGATCCGGAAATGTATTCCCGAACTGTTATTTCCTGTCATCTTAGCAACGAGTTTTTTTTGCATACTGTTGCTTAGAAACGATGTAGAAATGCTGGAATCGTGCACTTTGTGGCACATAAACATGTCGGAAAAGCATAATTTTTCATCCAATTAGAGAAAAAAGCATTTTAGTCATACATATGAAAACTTATACAGGCAAAAATTCTTATCCTGTTCTGTTTGTGATTTTACAACAGTATACAAACAGATTTAGTCGCACATAGAAAATCTCATATAGGTAGTAATCCTTCTATTGTTCTCTTAGTTAATATAAAATTGTTCAAAAACATAGGTAGTTTAGTTAGGCACTTCAAAACTGATAAAAGTGAACAGCCTTCTTGCTGTACTGTCTATAAATTAAGAATGGTATTAAGAGATTATTTAGTTATTCATATAGAAACTTAATAGGAATGAAAAATTTATTCTGCTCCCGTTTGTGAATATAAAACAGCCTCAAAATATAATTTATTTAGTTTGCTGTCTTAATGTGGCTATTAAAGCACTAAAAACAGTGCTTTAATAAGGTTTTTCTATTTTGCGTTTAACTAGAATAACTCCATTCTAGCACCCGAATGACGTCATTTGAGTGGTAGAATAAGTCGCTATGAAATGACGTCATATAACGCAAAATAGTAAACATTTTAATTTTTTTATTTATAAAATGGTATAAAGCGGCAAAATAGAAAAAATAATATAAAACACTCATTGCAGAAGCTCCTTCAAGCACTCATTTCTTCCTCAACTCGCTGCTATGCGGTTCGTTTCGAAATTTCAAATTCGTGCTTGAATCGATGCATTCTGCAACTTGTATTTTAATATACTCTTCTTTGCATTGTTCTTTTCATATGAAAAACAGCCTCTTTTATTTCAGACAAATGACAGATTGTCACATTTATGAAATGTTAAAATTTTAAGTTTCCGATTATTTTTATGCAAAGCAGATAAAATCGTGTATGATATGCGTGGCAGTCGACCTTTGGCCTCGTTTCACAAAACATGTCACCTGCCTAAAACACTTCGATTTGGTACTTATATCATAAACAGGTATTAGTTATACATGGAAGAGTTCATACAGGTGAAAAGCCTTATAGTTGTGCTGCTTGTGAATACAGAACTTTACTTTAGTTGCACATTTGAAATGACATACAGGAAGATAACCTTCTAATTATTGTTTTGTTTCCAATTATAATATCAGGGAAAGAATTTGAAATAGACAATTGAATTCTAAAAATTAGTTAATATGAGGAATTGGTAACTTGTTATAATTATGCTGAAAATCGTAGGAGACTAATTAAGAACCAATAGAAAAATTAATTTTAGTATGGTTTCCAAGGCAACAAAAAAATGATAATCCTTTTTAAGTTGACTAACCTAACTGAACTTAATAGGCGATAATTTTTTGACATTCACTGTTGTTAATATGTTAGTGGCACTGTAAGTTTGTGTCAAATTCGAAGTTAGCAAGTTAGGTTTTGCGTCAACATATTAACAACTTACTATAGATACATTTTTGATATCACTTGATATTTAATTTTCTAGTAAAATTTAAATTTTACTTTTTACGGTCGTGTTGCTACGATTTTCTTGCTGAATCTACATTCCAGCATTAATTCATGTCCGGTAATTTATTTAGAGTGCGCAGAAACAACGTATTAATCAGCACGAGCGGTACACGAGGGCCGATTACGTTGTTCTGTACACTCTAAAAAATTACCGAAAAGAATTAATGCTCTTATGAGATTATAAGTGATAGTACTTCAAGGAAACAAACAACTAACAATAATAAATGGAGAATTGCTAGTCTGCCCAGTTTATTTTGCTCATTTTGCTTTCAAATTAATCAACAGTTACCAATTTATACCCATTTTTACATGAAATATCCAAATCCTTGGACAGTAATTTACAAATTGATGTCATATACCTACTTCACCTTCTTTTTCTGGGTATTTCGCCACCCTACAGAAAGGTTTTAGAGATTATCTTGATGTCATATACACAGATTTTACCTAACCCCTTGATAAGGTCGATGTGCTATTTTGATGTACGAAATTTGTTTTTACCAATACTAGCTTCACGTTATTATGCTTATTTCTATTTAGATACACCCAGAATTTATATCTTGCATCACTCGCCTCTGTAAATGACGTGTGATTTGGTTTGAACTCAATTGACTATATTTATATATTAGTGGAAATAGTACCACTTTTAAGCTATATGGTTCTTGTGCATTTGTTCAGTCTATTATTTCTAGTATATGTGTAGTATATTGACATTCATTGTAATTTACATATTGGTTTTGTTATTACACTATTCTACTTGACTACTGTAATAGCTATTAACATATCTAGGAATGTTATGAGTATCATAACTGCCGCAGATGTTGTTTTGAAATTCGAGCTCGCAGAGCGAGCAAGGATTTTATGATATCTAAGGCTGTTATGATTCATAACATCCATGGTGTGTTCAATAGTTTATCGGTTGCAGTATGGTAATGGTTGCCATGTACGGTAAAGGACTATATCCATACAGATACAGTTATGACTTAGTTACCAGTCCACTTTTGTGTATGTAAACAAAGGCTTAATATCATGAAACAGATAAACTTCTGTAAGACTACACTGTATTCTACTAAAACTACTACTAATATTACTAAAGAGCTACTAGTACTCTCTATTATGATACTGCCTACTATAATGCTAAACTTAATACTAATATTGCTATAATAGCTATGCCGATACATGTTACTGATAACTAATAAGTTTGTCAAACCTAATTTAGTGTATTATTATTATTAATTTGTGATGTTCAAATGATTGTTGATTATATATTATAATTTATGATCTAATTTTAGCCATAGTGTACTGTTCATTACAGCTTAAATCAGAATAAATCAATAAAAATAAATATATAAATAACATTGCACTTTATTTAAGGAAACTTGGTTGTGTGTAAAGATCAATAATCAACTCTTAATTATGAGTGCTTAGCAGTAGCCAATATGGAGAGTCCTGAAATAATCGAAAAAGCAGTGGATCCCACTGTGTGGGCTAGCAATCTAGTAGTTCTACTTCTACTAGAAACCAGGTGTGTCTCTAGTCTAGGGTATGTTTGGATGCTGTTGAATTAAATGTAATTAAACGAGAATATTTTCTTAATATCTAAGTAGGTACTGTAAAAGAGGTTTACTCTACGCTTGTTAGTGTTATCAAATGTTTCTTGGAAGGCCAGCCTTCAGCTGGCATAACTATTTTTATTACCCTTGTATCGGTTCTCTGGAAATGTATGAGATCATATTATGTGTATGTGTTTGTGAAATGCTTACGCAAGCATTCTAAGATTTCTAAGGCATTCTGTACCAAGATTTGAATCGAAATACACGTCTTTATAAGTTGCTTATTAACTTAGTGCCTTTCACCCAAAATCTTATAACAGTTCAGAAGTTGGATAGTTACCTGTGCGCGAGGACGATCTATTGCAGTGTGTGTGTGTGTGTGTGTGTGTTGTGTTTTAAACTTTCGTTTTGGAGTTTGAAATTCAAAATGAGCGAGCCAAAGTCATCAGCTCCGGAGCCCGAACTCATGAATGAAAGTGATGATGAGCAGCGACTTGACGAAAATCTGCTTGCCCAACATATTGAACGAAAAGTGGTTGATGCGTTTCGCCAAAGATTGCAGCGCGGTCATCGACGCGAGGCTGAAGCATTTGCCGCTGTCTGTAATGTACATGACGATGTGGCCGCTGAAGTTGGCGCTGGCGCCAGTTCGTCAAAATATAAACCCACAGTAACAGGAGAAATTATTCCGTGATTCGACCCTGCCAATCAAAGCAGCATTGTTTCGTCATGGCTTCTAAAAATTGAGCAACTGGGTCAAATACATCGGTGGTCCGATTACGAGGAGATTCTGTTACCTGCAGCTCAAATTAAAAGGATCCGCTCGCGATTGGTTCAACAGGCTAGATGATTATAATAGGACCTGGGATGAGTGGAAAATAGCCTTAAAACACGCATTTCCTCGCTGTATCGATTATGCAACAGTATTAGAAGAACTTGTTGCTCGCAAGAAACGCCCTGGAGAAACAATGACACATTATTATCACGCAAAATTGTCACTGACACAACAGTGTTGCTTGGATACCGAAGCTACAATCTCCTGCATTGTTAAGGGCCTGTCGTTGGAACTTCAAGCGAATGCTCGCGCTTTTCACTGTGCCACTGCGGATGAACTTTACGCTGGGTTTATTGCTCCTATGGACAATTACGAAACGCCCATTGATTTAAAACGGGCAAGATATGACCGAGAACCATTCACGACTTCAAGTGGCCGACTTTATGAGACAAAAGTATCAGATGTCACCGTTGCAATAAAATCGGTCATTTAATGCGTGAATGCCGGCAGAGGCGCTCTATAATTTGTTTCACCTGTAACCGATCCGGTACCGAGCTCCGTGGCATAGTGCGTAGCACGTCCACTTAGCATTCGGGAGGTCGTGGGTTCGATTCCTGCGGCCGCCTGCCTTGATTCAGGTTTTTAGGTGGTTTTCCTGAGTCAACAGAGTACCTTCTCTGAGGCGAATGCCGGGGCAGTACTTCTCCACCTTTCCTGGCCTCTCTTCCATTCTCCACCCCTCCTTTCTCTCACCCATCCTATAATTCCCGTTCTTGGCTGAAGAGGGACGGAAGGTCCCTATAGCAGCCCGCCCCCAGTTGGGGGAATTGAAATAACCCTGAACCTTTACCCTTCTACCGATCCGGTCATCGCAGTTGAACTGCCAAGGCTATCAGCGGTCTTCCACAAAGTCTTTGCAACCTAAAAATGTGAAAGTAATGGACCAATCGCAAATACAAGACATTTATACGAAGATTTGCTTTAGCAATGGCATCGAAATTGTGGTTTACCTAGATACCGGTAGTCGAGTCAACATTATCAGTGAGCAGTGCGCCGAAAAACTTCATTTGCGAAAAATTCCAAAGGATGACGTCCTGCGAGGATTCGGGGGAAATTTAATCAGCTGCACAACTGAAGTTGAGTTTATGTTATTAATAGACGACATACAACTAAATGTGAATGCGGTCCTAACGGACGCTACCATGGACGGTGTTGACGTCATTGCGTGTCAACCGATTCTGAACAGGACTGTCCCCTGTTGTGAGTGGCAGAAAAGCTAAGTTAACAGAAGAAATGGTTGAATTGCTAATGAAACAGACATTGGATGAAGAACGTACTCGATCGCACATCATCGTGACACAGGACACTTCATTAGAGGCTAACACAACAACCCTTGTGTCGATAGCTGTTTCAGATGCAAAGGAGGGAGTCCCGTATTACATGAAAAGCAAAATGTATCCATCTGGCCGAGGTCTCACCTGTATGCCTGCAGGTGTTCTTTGTTCCACTACAGCTGTATTACCTATTTGCAATCTAAGTTCTGAGGCTGTAATGTGGAAGGAAAACAAGGTTGCAGGTATAGGGGAAGAATGTGCTGATATCGAGGCAGATGATGTAAAAAAGGTGAGTGCAAACTCTTTTTCTATACAGTTTGATAATGTAGAATTTGAGCGATCGTTTGATAAGGAAGATGTACAACAACTCTTTGATATTTTGAAACGTTGGTCTTGCTGTTTTGCCAGCAAGACGACAGTTGGGTACTGCAAATGTTGGTGAACTGGAAATATCACTGCGTGAGGGTAGTCAACCTGTTTGTTATCGACCGTACAGGTTACCACTGAAAGAAAGAAACCTTGTTAGAGAAAAAGTGGAAGATCTGTTGAGTGCTGGTATTATCCGAGAATCAGAATCTGAATTTGCTAGCCCAGTTATCTTGGGAAAGAAAAAAGGGGGAGATTATCGTCTGTGTGTGGATAATAGGGCGCTAAATAAAATTACTATTCGAAATGTGTATCATAC
Source organism: Agriotes lineatus (assembly GCA_940337035.1). Classification (NCBI taxonomy): domain Eukaryota; kingdom Metazoa; phylum Arthropoda; class Insecta; order Coleoptera; family Elateridae; genus Agriotes; species Agriotes lineatus. Next base: position 35,090,490 of record OW679196.1, on the reverse strand, counting down.
GCCAAATATTGAGGAGCAATTAAGCAAATTGTCTGGTAAAATGTACTTTACAAGCTTAGACTGTAGCCAGGACTTTCACCAAATTTCAGTAGCAGCTAATTTTCTTTCGAAAACTGCGTTCATAACGCCAGATGGGCATTACGAATACTGCAAGATGCCTTATGGTCTTGTCAACGCGGCTCAGTATTTCAGCGTTTCATTGATAGAGCAATTGGTAACCTACGGCATGACCAGGTACTTGTTTATATGTTGCCTACGTCTTCTGTTCAAGAGAGTTTTGAACCACTTAAGCACGTACTGCAATTGTTGAACGGGGCAGGTATAAAATTAAATTTACGAAAATGCTCTTTCTTAAAAACGACAATTATTTAGGGCATGAGATCAGCTCTCTTGCTATATCTCCGAGAGTACATAAGACAGTCGCAATTGATAAATTCAAACGCCCGTCAAATACACGAAGTTCGTCATTTTCTCGGGCTTGTCGGGTATTTTAGAAAATTTATTAGGGGGTTTGCTACCATAGCGTTTCCGTTAACGGACCTTACAAAAAAGGACACCTTTTGGTCTTGGGGGGAAGCACAAGAATAGGCATTTAGAAATTTGAAAGGGGCTTTAATTAGTAAGCCAATTTTAGTTCCTTTTCATGACAACTTAGGCACACAAGTGCACACCGATGCGAGTACTCCAGGGTTAGGAGATATATTACTTCAAGCACAAACTGACAAAACCACAAAGCCGATAGCATATTTTAGTCGTGTAACCACCCTTGCTGAACGAGTTTACCACAGTTATGAACTAGAAACAATAGCGTTGGTAGAATCCTTGAAACGTTTTAGAATCTACTTAATCGGACATCGTTTTACAGTTGTCACCGATTGCACCACGGTCCGCAGTACCTTTGCTAAATGTGTTTTACTTCCTAGGGTGGCCCGCTTATGGTTACAAGTTCAAGAGTATGATTTCGAAATTGAGCACAGGCCAGGAAAATATATGCAATACGTAGATGCCCTCAGCCGAAATCCTGTAGGCTGCAATCTTTTACAACTTGATAGTGGCGACTCGTTTCTAACTCTGCAACTGCAAGACGAAACATTAATGCTATCGTACGACAGCTACAGCAGCACCCGAATTCAGATTTGGCAAAAGACTTTAGCTTTTGGCAAAATCGTTTATACCGAAGAACTTTTAGCGGCAATCGACTGGTAGTACCTAGATCCGCGAGGTGGAAACTCTTGCAGGTATATCATGATGAAATAGGGCATGTTGGATTCGAAAGATGCGCGGCTGTTAGTGCATGTTTGGAATGCGCGTATAACAAAGGTAATTATGGAAAACAACCAGGAGTATTACACCCGATCCCTAAACCTAGCATTCCAATGGACACTGTTCATATCGATCATGTGGGTCCTTTCATCAAAAGTAAATCGGGTAATAGTTATCTTTTAACCCTTATTGATTCATTTACGAACTATATTGTAACCAAGCCATCGAGAGGTTTAGGGTCTGCAGAATGTATTCATAATCTTAGTGAAATTTTCTGAATACTTTTAGTATATCCTAGACGTATCATTAGCGACAATGGGCGTTCGTTTACTAGCCGTTATTTCAAAGCATTCACTAGTGAAAGACAAATTAAACACGTTTTAACAGCCACAGCAACACCGAGAGCAAATGGGCAAATAGAAAGGTATCACGGATATTTGTTAGATGCAATCCGAACTTCAACTAAAGAGGAATGTCTTTGGGATGTTTGTATCACAGAAACTGTTTGTGGTATGAATAACACACGAAATAGTAGCACGAAACATACACCATATGAACTGATGTTTGCGAACAAAGGTAATTTGCTTCAAAATTTAGAGCAACCTAAAACTGGGCCTAGCACAGCAGCAAAACGAGAAAAAGCTTATGAAAATTTGAAGGCAGTAGCTGATAAAATGAAAATTAGGTTCGATAAAAAGAGAAAAGCTGTTACGAAATACAAGAAAGGCGATTTAGTTTTGTGGAAACACGGGGTAAGTGGCAGTACAAAAGGTATTAGTAAAAAGTTGTACAAAAAGTGTTCTGGTCCTTATAGAGTTACAAAGCTTTTTGAGGGAGACCGCTACAAAATTAGAAGTGTGAAGGGGTTAAGGGGGTATAAAAATTTTAGCACGATTGTAGCGATTGATGCACAGTACGGTGAAGTGTGATACAGAAAGTAAAGATAGTGAAGATGGGGTTAGAGATAAAGATGATTTACTTGATTTGTTTGAAAGTTGAAGAGGTTGAGAGGCGAAAGAACTGTTGACGTGATGCTGTACTGAACTGCACGCCAGTACGTTTGGGTGAAGGTACAGGCAATCTTTTATGGTTGTGCTGATACTCGTTCTTCTTTAACCGGTAGGGTTAAAAGAGTTATTGAGATAGTAAGGAAGCATCTTTTATGGTGTGTTCCACAAGTGGTGAGTGGGTTATTTCCTTTCGTTGGTAAGGCATTGACTGACGACGGGTTCGCTCTGGCCAGGCGCACCTGTCAGTTGTCATGTGTGGCTTGCTATTGGAAACAGAATCCTACTCAAAAAGATAATGAAAGTAGAGCAAGGAGATAGCATTTCAGATTTCGCACGGACGTATCCTCGATATAAAGACTTGATGCTGTAAGAATGTTTATTTTCAGATAGAGTCACTGCACTAACCTGCTGACCTAACGTGGATCGCGAGGACGCAATCAAGACAGGATGGCCGACTGTTACCAAATATTTCTTGGAAGGCCAGCCTTCAGCTGGCCTAACTATTTTTATTACCCTTGTATCGATTCTCTGGAAATGTGTGAGATCATATTATGTGTATGTGTTTGTAAAATGCTCACGCAAGCACTCTAAGATTTCTAAGGCATTCTGTACCAAGATTCGAATCGAAATACACGTCTTTATAAGTTGCTTATTAACTTAGTGCCTTTCACCCAAAATCTTATAACACTAGTAAAGAATACTTGTTAAGCCATTTTGCCCTCTGTAGCCATTTAATTACATTTCACGCCTTTAGGGCAGATTGTTTCTGTTCAAAACCAATTTTTCAACTTTTAGTTACGAGCGCACTCTCATTTCCCGCGCATTTGATTCCGTTCACCCTGTATGTAGACGCGTTTGGATCTTTTGGAAAACCCTTTTGAACGCGTGTGACTGCGAGGCCTCGCGCTCTCTTTGTCACCGGAACGTGTTTGTTTTATTGGTCGCATCGCCATTGGCTGTCGAGGGTCAGGTGGTGACGCCACGTGCGGCGTTCTAACGCTTTTTGCTTGGAAGTTCAGCTCAGGACGTTGATCAAGGAGATCGCAGAGTGTGTGTTGGCCCGGTGTTCCCGCCATGGCGGGGACGCCAGCCTTTTTCCCGTCTCGTGCTGCTTCAGCAAGTGTTTGATAAACCGTTTCGCCTCAAACGAGTTCCGGCAGGACTACAGACAAGAGATGTTGTGTGTTGTGCGAGTGGCGGTGATCACTTTTAGGCGTGGGTGCGATGAGCTTTGCGAGTCCGTTTCTGCTTCCGTAAGTAAGGGATTGTTTCCTTTAACTCGATGCTCGAGGATATATCCAGCAGGACGTAGTGGACCGCTTTTGCCGCAGTCGTTGTGCTCGTAGGGGCACTTTTCATGACCGCCATATTTGACGGATTCTAGTTCGTTTGCCCCAAAAATGCCGTATCGCGGCTGATTCAACGCCACGGATTGCAGCAGACTATCAACCGATCGCACGCCATTCTCAAGGACCGTCTCCGAATTAAGGTACCTGTAATAGAACCATTTGAACATAATAGTGTTACTTGTGCAAACGATGTTGCGTTTGTGGTTTTTCTGCGAAGGCGCACTTGCGCCTCTTGCTCTCTTATTACTATTTTATGCGGCGCTCTGGGGCCACGATGCCTTGTGACGCTGCCGTCTCTAACTTTCACTTAAATGTGGCCAAGGTGCGAGCTTTATGAACTCTTCGCAGATGTCTGTGTGAAGGGCCGTTGTTAGCCCTCATTTTGGTAACTGCATGTGTGCGGGTTTGTTTATACCTAACCATTCGATTAGCGAACGAACGCATCGCATAGCCGTGCGACGCCGTCAATATCACGATTTGTTCGAGACTTTTCATATGTGCGCTGGCTTCGTGCCTCGTTTAAGTTTATTTATCGCATGCATGGGCGACGTGGCACTGGCTGGAATGTATATTCAAAATTCACCATCTTTGCGAGGCTATTCTAGCCCCTTTTTGGCCAAGTATTGCAGCTACGCTGCCCCCTCTTCTGCCTAATAAATTATGCCGCGAGTTAATTCGTCGCATACCATTGCGGCGCCGTGTTTAACAATACCTTTATTGCTTCCGTCGTCTACGCAGGCGTATGATTCATTGTTATGAACTAACGCCCATTGTTTATCACTGTTCTGTTTGTTATAAAGTGACGAACCAATAGCGGCCAGTCACATGTTGTGTGTTTGTACCGTAGCATTAGCGCGTCCATCAGCTGATGTGTATTTTCCCAAAGAGATAACATAAGTTTGGCGGCACGATTTGCTGCCCGAGCGTATTAATCGACTAATAGACGCATAAATAATTAAGGGACGTATTATTCTTGTTCGCCTTGTGCATGCTCTGTTTCAGATAGTGCCCCTCAGTGTAAAGATTGGTGTACGACGGGACTTGAGAGTTCGGAGCGTGCAGGTAAGCTTGGTCGTTGCACCGGCGCGGCTAAAAGGTCCCAATACTGCAATTCCAGTATTTTCAGTCACGAAATTGTTGTTCGAGCTTACCGCTCGCGAGTACCTTCATCGACGGAGTATCTCGAAAACTTCGCCACTGATGACCGTCCAGGCCCGGTTATTCGGTCACACCTTTACTACAGGCTTGGTGGCGCCCTTATAATTTCGACGTACCCTGTATATGTCTCAGCACGCTTGCCCAACGACGTATCGTTTGAACCCCGCCCGACTCCCTGAGCGCTTCAGCCGAGGCCTTTAGTCTGTTTTAACGAATCTCAGGGCAAGTGCGCCAGTTTTCCAGGACTGATCCAGTCGTGCGACGCTCATCTTAGATGGGTGTCGTTAAGTCGTTTTGATACCGTAACATACTTTAGTTTCTACCATAGGAATTTGGACGAGAAGTTCAGTAATTTACAAGTAAGGTAGGTACCAGAAAGTAATAACTTGTTAGTTCCTAATGTAGAAAATCGGAAAATAATAATAATACTGTTTTGTCACCAATAGCTTAGAAAATTAATATTTTACAATGAGTTCAATTAAATTAAACTTCTATAGTAATGATGGTGAAATCATAATACGACAAAAGTTTAGAAAAAAACAAAAATGTTATTTTACATTATAAATCTCTAACACTATCCGTCGGAAAAAAATAATATAAAAAGGAAATAAGTCGTAAAATATATGAATAGTTTTTTAAATTTTATTGTGCCTCAACTGCCATGATTTTTGGCACCCTAAAATGTGGTTACAATAATTTAAAGAAATCTGTTGTGAACATTTTATCTAGGTGAATATTATTTTTGTTGTTTAAAATGTCGTTTAGGGAGTAACTTAATTGATATTTTGATCTGATAATGTATTTTGTACATTTACTCATTAAATTTGTTATGATGACCGGTACTTTACACATGTCACAAATTGGTGGAAGTTGTCTCTGAAGTAGATACGCCTAGGTTAGTAGACTATGTCCAATCTTAATTCGATTTAAGCAGGTCTTTTCTCTTCTCGTTATTCTTTTAGAAGGGTTATATCGTCTTCTATAATTTTCCATTTTTTTCTGAGTACTCTTTATAAAAGTTTTTGCGGCATACATTGTAATTTAATCTTTATCTGTTGTTAGTTTTCTGACTGCCTGCTTAACGTGGTTGTCTGCTACGTTATTTCCATGGATCCCTATGTGTGATAGAATCTATACGTAAATTATCTTCTTTCCCGTTCTTTGAAAGTTGTTAGTTTAATCTGTGACTTTCTTTAGGAATTGATTTGGGAATTGTATGTCTAATGATTGGAGTGCACTTAAGTTGTCCGATAGAATTAGGTCATTTCTGCTGTCGGATTGGTGGGTGTAGTGTAGCGTCTCACTATAGAAAGCACTTCCCGTATGTTCATTAATTCGCTACCCACTACCATATACAGTGACCAGAGCTGTTCCGAGTACAGACAAAAAGTACTCGACTACCGAGTACAAATACTTTACTTAAAATGTTATCGAGTACCGAGTATGAAACAATAAAGAAGCCGACGTGCGATTAATTAATAAAATTGATCGATGGTAGTAAAAATCGCAGATCAACCCCCCTACAGTTTATACACCACGGCAGCTCTGAAAACTTTACTTACCGCGATGGCCCTAGCTAACTCAAATTTCGGCGGCCTTGGGTCGTAGGTTCAAATCATCAGCTGTGTACCCTGGAATTTCTTCAAAAAAGGAAAGGAAATGGGCGACAGAAATCAAAAGATTTCAAATAATAAGAGGAAATAAACTGCAAGTGACTAGCGTTTAATTAATAAATAATAAAAAGTCTTGAAGTGTCAGCAATAAATAATCAGGATAATTAAAATGCAAATAATAATAATAATAATAATAATAATACCGTCTTTATTTGGATATAATAGTACAAGAAATAAAACAAGTAAATGTAAAACAAAATACGAATACCCAAAAGGGCGAAGTTCAGAAAGGTTTGCGATGGCAAACCTTCTGTTCTGCCACTTAACCCACACTATACATACATTTAAAAAAAAAATAACTAATGATGAGTATATGCAGTCACATCAAGATTTAACATTTAAATATATGAATATATAAAAAAAACTTAAACAAAACTTAAGTCTGTGTCTTAAACAATATATCATATAATCTATTTCTAAAGGTAGCTTGTGTGAGTATTTTTAAATTATCTGGTAAGGAGTTATACGTATTAGCAATATTATATGAATAAGATCTTTCAAAAAAAGTTGTTTTATGAAGTGGCGGCGTTATGAAGTGCTTTTTACGTACATTAACACTGTGAACGTCAGTTCTAAATTTAATCTTGTTAAACAAATATAGAGGAGTCTTTAAATGAATTATTTTATGGAACAAACAGCTTGCATGCAACAACCTTCTATTTTTCATATTTAACCATTTGAGTTCTGTAAGTTTATATGATATGCGTTGATATTTTCTAATTCCAAAGATTAATCGAAGACAAGAGTTTTGAATACTCTGAATTCTCTTAACATCACTCGCATCCAAGCACGGACCGTAAATACAGTCACAGTAGCTGAATTGAGATAATACTAGAGACTCGCATAACATAATTTTAATTTTGCGGTTTAAGCTATATCTATGATTGAATATCAGCCTTAATTGAACGTAAGCTTTTTGAATTAAAGTTGAAATATGTTTTTTAAACCGAAGATTTGAATCAATCCATAGACCAAGATTTTTTACACATTCTGAAACAGGCAAACGCGAGTTATCAATTTGAATAGAAATTTCAGGTAAAGCAGCTTCTCTCAATTTAGGCTTACCAAAAAGAATAATAGAACATTTTTTTCAATTAATTGACAGACCATGTTTTCCAGAATAGTTGATGAGTTTATGAATATCGGAGTTAACTTTTTCATTAGCTATAGCAACATCCGAGGAATCGAAAGTAAACAAAAGTTGTGTGTCATCAGCATAAAGATGGTATTCACAGTTATCTAAACAACTTTTCAAATTAAAAGTATACAAAATGTATAATAATGGTCCAAGGATAGATCCTTGAGGTACACCTGATACAATAGGTAGAGGATGTGATTTGTGTTCTTTTAATATAACAGTTTGGGTACGATTGGTTAAATATTTATTAATTAATTCAACGGAGCTATCATTAAAACTCGTAAATTTTAGTATTGCCAATAGTACATTATGACATATTGTATCAAATGCCCTGGAATAGTCAATCCTAGCAAGAAGACACAATTTGTTGTCATCCACAGCTTTCATTATAGTATCAATAATATTGAGGAGTGCAGTTGTGCAGCTATGCTTTGGTCTGAATCCTGACTGTAATTCCGGCAATATTTTATGCTGAACCACATATAAACGAATTTGTTCGGCCATAACCTTTTCCAAAACCTTTGATAAACATGGTAGAATGCTAATAGGGCGAAGATCTTTATATTCTTTTGGATCTTTAACTTTCGGTAAAGGGATAACATTAGCACTCTTCCACGCTTCAGGAAATACACTATTAAGCAAACAAAAATTTACTGTGTGTAATAAAAGGAATTATAAATGGACAACAATACTTTAACATCCTAATATTAATACCATCCGATCCCGTAGCATTTGACTTGATACCAGAAACAATTTTAATAATTTCAACATCCTCAAATAATGTGATAACAAAGTTGTGTACCTTAACTGAAGGTTGCGACACGCCTAAAATAAAATAAACCCCTATCGGGTTATTCTAATAACTGTGAATTCAAATTATTCATGGAATATGCATACCTCATTCATTTACTAATTCCTTCTGTTTAGGCTATTGAGATAAAAAAGCGTGACTGTGCCTTTTACAGAGGGTCAATACACATCAAAATTGCAACTTTAAGTACTGAGCATAATCAAATATAGGCATAAAAATTTAAATATTAAAACAGGTGAATGTAAGAATTTGAACATTACATGCTAATAATTGCGAAACGTATGAATTTAAATTTTAAATATTGACGGGTTTAAAATACACATGTAAATTCCTGTTATTAAAGATAAAATAAATCCCGGAATAGTACAAACTAACCTCGCTTCTCCAACGCTCACAAACTGCTAACAGGCAAACGCCGGCCGGGGGTTGCTACACCTTGCGGTTTAACATAAGCTGGTCGTGAACTGCTACACATAATGGACGAAATCGCCGTGGATGCCCGGTAATTGCAGCGGAAGCACCCTCAAATGGCAGCAAATACGCTGAATGTCAGCAAGTGTCGAAAATGCGATTAGGCTAATAACTTGGCCTCCGAGATAAACTCGTGGATAAAACTGTTAATAAAGAGCTAAGCAAAATGTAATTACTATAGGAATAACAAAACAGAAAAGCGCCATCGTACCTGATCATAATCAGCCCTTGGGAACAAAATGCTCATAAAAATTGGTTGAACGCACGTAATTTGACTTAATTAAAATTAAGCCTTAGCCGCGCCGATGACGGCGGGCTTAGGTGAAGACAGCAAGTGCCTCGGACGAAAATTTCGTTTCCAAAAGAAAGCTTGCATTACAACTGCCTGCGATAAGAGATAGCACAGGTCAGAAAGGGCATGGTGCAAACGAAAGGAACTCGATACAGGTACAAAATAAGCTGCTTTGGAAAATTTACGAATTCGAAATGCAAAGAATATATAAGTCAACTAAAAATATACAGGTTAGGTCTGAAATAAATTGGTAACTGGCGAAACAATTAAGCGGAGCCAAAAAATTGTTTCAAGTACAATTACACAATGAAAGTATTCGAATACCTATACAAGTACAGAGTACCGAGTACAGAGGAATGCAATGGCGGAACAATGGTAAAAACAAAACAAAATTTTTTAAATTCCAATTTTATTGGCTTTAAGAATAACAAGTTTTTCAAAATTGTCATCTGTCAGGGCATGGCAACGCGGTCTGTTTACCAGTGTCGTGAATGCACATAATCGTTCTACTGAGGCCAAGGCAAGCATAAATAATATGAAAGAACTTTTCTATCATATTGTATAAAAAGAACACGTTTTTTTCCTGTACATCGAAAACTGTACGTTAGAAAAGTAAATAAAAAATTAAAGTAATTTAATCTCTTTATTATTATGCATTATGCAAAACATCTAAAATTCATGTCAATGGTATACTTTTTATAAACGCATATGCTAAGTGGCCAAGGTAATCTGAATACGGCGCAGAACTTTGTTAATGATGCTTTTACTACATACGGTCTAGTAATTAAGAACATATCATTAATTTAGGCACCTGTTTACTTACCTATTACTTTTAATATCTCAAGTCACTAATCGGTAATCACTGTAGTCAGTCACTTATTAAACAATGAACTGACGTACTAACCGAAAACCTGAACACTGCAAGGGTAACAAAACTGAAATTAAGCTTTTTATGGCAACTGGTGGCCACATGTCCGATATTGGATAAAAATGTAGGTACTTATGGCCCAGTGCAATGTACTCGAGTACCCGAAAATGTATTCGAGTACACGGATATGTACTCGAGTACATGTAAATGCGTCAAATACCACTACAAGTATATATTAAAAAATGTACTCTTGGACTGAGTACCGAGTACACTAAAAGTACTCACAGTACAGTTACTGAGTACTTGTACTCGAGTACTGCACAGCTCTGACAATGACTGCCAAAAAGTCGGCATAATATGGGAAAAAAAATTATTTTTGATTTGTCAAAAACCTATTTAGCCCCTATGATATATACCGAGTAATTTATACTTATTTAGAAAATAGAATGCTTCGAAATTGTCAAAATCTAAAAAGTGTTATTTTCCGGAAATTAAGTAAGATTTCAATGAGATTTTTTTTAGTGTTATTTTTAGCTAGCTGAATAATCTCAAAGCCAGAAAACACATAATTTTATTTAACTTTAGCTAAAAATTAGTTTTTCAATTTTGATTTTTTTTTCAAAATTTCACATACCAAGACTCAATATTAAAATGCACATTTTTTTTTATGTGAAGAATAAAGAATTATAATTGAAAAAAATAATACTAAATGTTAATTACTTCTTTATATTTTTATTATTTACCGAAAAGTAGTATGCATAATTTTTACGTTTTTTATGCTTTTTAGGAGAAATATTTTTCAATTCTAATTAATATCTATTTAAATTGCTTCTAGAAACTCTAATCTAGCCCTGTTAATGAATTGCTGTTATAAAAATCCTGTAAATGTTCTTTTGCAGTTGTCTAAATGAGGAGATTTTTCATATCATGCAAATTGGATAAAGAAAAATCGACTGTTGTAATCGAAGTTTCGGTGTTAGTTCTCCTGTTTCGCTGTATAGACTGGTTTTTGGACTTATTCTAAAAGCACTCGACATTATTCTTAATGTGGTGGTACTTATTGCTTGTATGATTTTTAGATAATTTTTGTTAGCAGAGGTGTATATTATGCTTTTGTAATCGATTTTAAATTGAAATATAGACTTAAAATTTTGCCAAATTGATTAGCTCCGCAGTCATTTCCAGCTATTTTCATAATATTTAATGATAATTGACAATGTATCCATAGTTTTTTATATGTGGTAGGTACAAACGTTAGTCTTCTGTCGAAGGTAATGCCGACGTACTTAATTTCAATGACATGTTGCAAATTAATGTAGTTAAACAGTTTATCTACTCCTACTGCCAATGGCCATGAATTATGATTCATAATTCACGGTTTGCAGCCAATCATAAAATTCTATTTTCATTATTCAATAGTTTGCAAATGGCAACCAATCAGAAAATTCTATTTTCATTATTCAATAGGTTGTAGCCAATCACAAAATTCATTCTTATTATTAAATGACTTTTGAAGTTAACAGCTGTCACAAATGTCATAATTCTGAAATATGAACACAAGGCTCCTATTGCATAGGAGTAGATAAAATATCGTATTATATTCGCGATTATGGCCATTATTCACTCAGATGACTTGCGCCACGCGCCTTCGGCTTGTGGCGCAAATGTCATCTTCGTGAATAATGGCTGTCATAATCGCTCATATAATAATATACTATTATCTACTCCTACTGCACAATGGCCATGAATTATGATTCTTAATTCACGGTTTGCAGCCAATCATAAAATTCTATTTTCATTATTCAATAGTTTGCAAATTGCAACCAATCAGAAAATTTTATTTTCATTATTCAATAGGTTGTAGCCAATCACAAAATTCATTCTTATTATTAAATGACTTTTGAAGTTAACAGCTGTCACAAATGTCATAATTCTGAAATATGAACACAAGGCTCCTATTGCATAGGAGTAGATAAAATATCGTATTATATTCGCGATTATGGCCATTATTCACTCAGATGACTTGCGCCACGCGCCTTCGGCTTGTGGCGCAAATGTCATCTTCGTGAATAATGGCTGTCATAATCGCTCATATAATAATATACTATTATTTTATCCTATTGTGTTACTATGATAATAACTCCTTAGTAACGAGTTGCGTTGAGATGCATTTAACAGCACAAGCGTTGTTAGAAAAATACATACCAATACTTTATTAGCATTTAATCACATGTTGGCAGTACTGGCGTGTATTGTTGGTGGCATTGGGCACTGTCAGTCTATGTCAAATTTGATGTTGGTAGGTTAGGTTTTGTTTGTTATTTGACACAGACTGATGCAAAACATAACCTGCTAATTTCGAATTTAACATTACCTGACAGTGTTACCTACAATACAGTATTGAGTGATACAACCACAGCCATAGCAGATATATATCTCGCTGTTGTGTTATCAATAACAATTTTCGCACAATCGTTCTGAAATACTTACTTACTGTCATTGTTGACACATCTTGTAAGTTGAATATAAGAATACTGTGGCTAGTTTCCATAGAAACACAGTTCTCTTCGAGTTTATAACAGCTCTAATGCGGTAAGTAATAGTAATAGTTTTCACCAACAGATGTCTAGTTTATTTGTAAAAATGAAAATTACAATTTGTACAATTATTAAAAGTAATATTTCTTCCCGCGCCGTCATCTAATGTTTTTAAAGTAATAGAAGTTTCTGTATTACTTATTGAGTTAGATATGTTACTATTCGAATAAATTGCAGTAGTCTTGTCTTCGAACACTGGAATCGACTGAACGTTACTGGTATCGCCGCTTTTGGTATGTAAAATCTTGTCAGCAAAGTCCATTTTAGTTGTTAGAGAATCGGCTACGTAGCTCTCAGCGACATTAGACGACCTATAAATGGATCTTCTGTTAGGTATTAAAAAAATATATTAAGATTATCAATAAAACCTCCAACCGGCATGACGTTTAAGTGCCATAACGTCAACCCCAGTATTTGCTAACAAAGTTGCCGACGTCCTTCTGAAAGCGTGTCCAGTATAGTATTGCGGATCTTGTAGTTTTAAATATGCTGCGATTTTTTGAGGGATTTGCCGCATTGTATTTATACCCACGAGTTGATTTACACATTTTCCTTGATGAACTGAGTAGAAAAATCGACGAGAGTTTGCTTCCTTAGGCCTTAACTGTATATATTTTCGTACAATCGTCAAAAAAGGAACTTTTTCATTAAGTTTATCAATAATCGTGAAAGTTCGACTAATATGTGTTTTGGTATCAGGTACATTAACAATAATAACTGAACCTTGATCCGAAATGTCATCAACTGTCATCTTCACAAGTTCGTCACGCCTAAGGGCTCCTGCGATTCCCATTATCATTACTGCTTTCATCATAATGTAAGTTTCATTGGGGGCTTCCATCAGAAATTTGTTCATCTCCTCTCTAGTAAATACCTTGGATTTTTTAGGATGATGTCCAATATTTTTCTTTTTTAAAAATGCCAACAGCTTCTTAAATTGTGATATATCAATACCGTTATTTAAGTTAATGGTAGTTTTAAGCATTGAGTATTCTGCCCATAAACTTCGTGGAGACTTCAATCTTGAGCTTCTTTCAACAAAATAAGCTAGCAAAGTCTTTTCAGATATCTCCACTTTCTTCTCGCCCAACCATTTCTTGAACATATCATAAACGTTTTCATACCTTTTTTTTGATACTTTAGGAACCAAAGATTCGCAACCCCTTTGATAAGCTTCCTCAATGTCTGTATTTATTTGAAAATCTTCTTCATTAGCCATTGTGAAAAATTAATATTGAAACTTCAAATTGTTTATTCGGTTTCTAACAACAAAACGTTTCTAACGAAATACATTCAAAACACTCTGGATAATATACTTATGTACATGTCATAAAAATCAAGATAATTAAATCGGAAACAACTCAAATTCTTGTTATTTTATTTGGTGTTATATGCGATTGTGCGAAAAACGTTATACCCTACACGGTTGTTAAGTGCCTAACGGAATCTCGAAAATTGAAAAATCTCGACTTCGTCTCGATTTTTCAAACTTTTCTCGATTCTGTTATAATGCACTTACCAACCTAATAGTGTAATATACTATTATCTACGACAGTGTGTAAAATTGACTTTTAATTGGCAGTTTTCAGTTTGTAAAACGACTGTTTAATAACATGTTTTCATTAGTTTACGTCGTTAGTAGTAACGTGTTTAAAAGATTTCATTAGGCACGGAGTCAATAGCAAAGTGTTTTAAATATGTTAGCCACTCAAAACTACGACAGGTTGCTAGTAATTCTAATTTAGATTTAAAATATTGTTTTATATTTACCGAGTTTTGCAGATTCTATCGTAGATAAAATATTGTACGATACACATGCGTAAAGCATCTTTAGTTACGAGTGGGGCAGAGTTAAAACGCGAGTGAGCCAGCGTTTTAAGCCCCGCGCTTGTATTGTAAACTACTATTTTCCTATTTTTTTAAAAAAAGGTTAGTATTTTAGGACGGAATAAACGTGTTACGATATACGTAACGTTATATGCTTTCTACATTATCTACTCGAGAATTTGCTTGAAACGCTTGATAACGTTACTTGCATAGTAAATTACTATTACGAATTGCATATAGGACCTATTCAAAACATTATATTAATTTTGACATCTGACAGTAATCTGACAGTTCTCTTTGTTTTCGAATGGTCGTGCTGGGGCAGGTTCAAACCACAACGAACTTATTCAATACTGTTCATACAGTGACGTCACAATTTCAACCTTAAAATAATTGGGGTGAAACCTAACCTCACTGCAAAAATAATTAACACAATTCAATCTAGTGATAATGCTTGTTGCCCATGGTTTCTCTAGAATTTTGTCATTTGTATTTGTAAAGATAAAACTACAGGCTGACATACAAAAAAAAGTTTGATATGATTGGCCCACATACGTAGTAGATTTGACGCTTGAAACATTGGCTACTTCGAGAGGTTTTACCTTTACCCGCCTCTTAATAAAACTTTGATCTCTTGTAGTTAGGTACCTAAATGAAATACAACATATGTTCATATAACATTTTTTACTCAAAATTACCTCCCCAACAAACTGTTGAAGTTTGGTCCGCCCGTTATAAATCACCCTGTATAAAGTAACTGAAAGAATTCAATATTCAAATGAAAATTGGCATGTCTTTTCTACCAAGACTTATTTATGTATGTATGTACAATCTGTAACCTCATTTACCTTGCGGTGTAGAGGCTGGTGCTTATGATAATTTTTAATTTTTATGTGCGGCTTTAAGGGGTTGACATTAGCAACCCCTAATATATATTATTTTTTGTACAATAGGTAGTAGTTTGTATACCAAGGCACTGAAGTGCCGAGGAGTACATAATGTTTTATTTGAAATCGAGAAATATCGTAATTACAACATTTTAACCAACTTTTGTAGGTTATGTTAGTTAGTATGTTTAGTCAATCTAGTGATTTAGTGATAACTTTTGCCGAAAGAGAATTATCTAGTGATTTTTTCCAGTGTATTTTATAAAAAACCAAATAATAAAGCAAAAATTTCTGCACTCCTTTCGCCGTTTTTGCAGATTATTACCTACTACTATTATTGCAATCTTAGAAATTAGTTATCGCTGTGACGGACAGATGGCAGCCTGAGATTTGAAATGCGAAGGTAAGTAAATTCCATGAATTACCTAACAGAAAATAGGTATTTCCCTGGTTCAAACTAAATGCCCGAGATATAAACAAAACTCCGAAAGGGAATTGTTCACATTTGCATTTTTACTTTCGGTAAACGTAAAAAAATTATCAAAGTTCGAAGTGTGCTGTGAGTACTGTGACCACTGGGATTCAATTGGATTTTCCGGTAATTTAATGATATGAATTGAAGATTGCAGGCTGAAGCTCCAAAGATTCACTTGTTTTATCCAAGAATAGCAACTGCTTTTAAATTATTGTTGAGTTATTACATCAAACCAGAGTATTTAAAAAACACGGATTTAAGCAAATTACAGTATAGAAATCCGGAACATTATGTTTTAATTGAGCATTTGTACTTAGGTCCAAATATAGCAATAGCGTTAGCAAATAATAGTTTAACATATAGTGCAATACATTTTTTTCTGTTTGAAGTGTTTACATTTTTACACCGAAGCAGCGCATCAAATTTTCAAAAGATTTCCCTTTAATTCCCGTGAAGCTGTTATGCTTAAATCATTACAATTTCTAAATCCTTCAATAGTTGCAAATGTTGATAGTCTCGGCCCCTTAATTATAAATTTTCCTAATCTAATAACGGATGTCAATGTCATTCATTTTGAAATGGATGATTTAGAATTTTGGAAGGAAATTTTTAATTGTAAAAACGCCGAAGGCAATTTGTTATATCCCCAACTTTCTCAGTTTGAGTATTTTTTTTTCTTCCCCATAGTAGCGTCTGCGTTGAAACGGTTTTCAGTTCAATTAATTTAAATAAAACTAAACCAAGAAATAGATTAAGTACTAACACTTTGACTGGAATTCGTCATTCTAAAAACTTAATTTTGCCAGAAAACTGTTATGATTTTGTTATTACGGATACAATAATAACAAATCATAATAACAAAATGTATGATTAAATTGCATATTGTATAATTATTGTAGGTGTAGTTTGTTATTCATTTATACTTTTTATTATATTTTTAAGCATTTTATCTTGTTCGTTATTTTGTTTATTTTTTATAATTGTTGTGAAAACTTTGATTTTGTTTTTTTAATTTCCAGCTGTTTTCACGTTTAAATTATTCTAGTGAATTTTTTGTTAATCTAGTGATTTTTTCCACCGCAAGCTAGTGACTTAGAATTTTGACCTGGCAACACTGTGTAAGAGAGCGCTTTGTTGCGTTCTTGTATGGTTCTTGTCTTTGGCGTTGTTGACGTCGTTCTTAATGCTTTTTCACATGAAAAGAAGTGTAATTAATTAAGCAATTCGTCTATCTCGCATCCTTTCTGATGAAATGACCGGCTTCAACTTTGAGAGCGTCGCCTAAAGTGTCAGTTCCAACACGCAAAACACTTCTGAAACTGAGGTTAAGTGTCGTGCACGTTCACACGAACAGTTATTAAATATTGTTCTTTGCTTTACAGATGGTTTCAAGGGCTACGATTTTATAAGTGCAGTAGGTAGTTCAATGTATAAAGGCTTTCGTGTTTATTTAAGATAAATTGCAATCGGTCAACACTAGAAACAACAGTTGCCACATTTACTAAATAGACTGCATTTCCATGAACGAAACAAATAAAAAATAACATTCTAGTAAATCAACAATAGATTGGTAGTTACGGCGATTCTATTTTTAATGCCACAATATTTCTGTTTAAAATATTAGTTTTAAAATAACTTAAGTTATCGTTGTAGAACAGTATATAAATGTAATTATCTGCAAGCGAAAAAAATATTACTTTAAGTCAACATTACACTAGCTACAATGACCACTAATCAAGAAACACCTGATAATAATTTCAATAGTTTGACAGCAACTTCACTGCATAAATTAACAAACTTAGAGGACAATGGAGATATTAAGAAATTATGTATCAAACAAGAAAACATTGAAAGCAATAACATTAGTGATTCAGAAATTGATATTAAGTGTGAGGTTGAAATTAAAGACCAAATTTATATGGCTCAAAATTCAACAGCACATAATTTAGTCACACATATGGAATCTCATACAGACAACAAACGCTTTTGTTGTTCTGTTTGTGAATTTAGAACAGCACGAAAACATAATTTAGTTAAACATATGAGGTCTCATACAGGCGAAAAACCTTATTCCTGTACTATTTGTAAATACAAAGCAGCACAAAAATATCATTTAGATGTACATATGAAATCTCATACAGGTGAAAAACCCAATTCTTGTTTTGTTTGTGGATATAAAACTGCTCACAAATGTAGGTTAGTCGCACATATGAAATCTCATACAGGTGAAAAACCTTATTCTTGTTTTGTTTGTAAATATAAAACTGCCTATAAACAAAATTTAGTTGTACATGTGAAATCTCACACAGGCGAAAAACCCTTTTGTTGTTTCGTTTGTGAATTTAAAACCGCCCACAAATCTACTTTAGTCACACATGTAAAATCTCATACAGGCGAAAAACCTTATTCCTGTACTATCTGTAATTACAAAGCATCAAAAAAATCTACTTTAGTCACACATATGAAATCTCATTCAGGCGTAAAACCCTTTTGTTGTTCCATTTGTGAATTTAGAACGGCGCAAAAAAGTAATTTAGTTACACATATGAAATCCCATACCGGCAACAAACCCTTTTGTTGTTCTGTTTGTGAATTTACAACAGCATACAAAAATAGTTTAGTTGCACATATGAAATCTCATACAGGTGAAAATTGTAATTCTTGTTTTGTTTGTGGATTTAACACTGCTTATAAAGAAAGTTTAGTTAGACATATGAAATCTCATACAGACGAAAATCCTTATACCTGTACTATTTGTAAATTCAAAGCAGCCCAAAAATCAAATTTGGTTAGACATATGAAATCTCATACAGGTGAAAAACTTAATTCCTGTTTTGTTTGTGGATTTAACACTGCCCGCAAAAATAATTTAGTTCGACATATGAAAGTTCATATTAGCGAAAAATCTTATTCTTGATCTGTTTGTGAATGTAAAGTAGCCCTAAAATATAATTAAGTTGCATGCAAGAATTCGTACAGGCAAAAAGCCTTACTGTCGTGCTATTTGTAAATACAGATATTTATGTTTATCAGCCATTGATATTCCGGTGTTGGGCAATGGCCTCTCCCTTCTGTTTCCATTAGTCTTTTTTGTCATCTGTAACGGCCATAATTGTCCTGCAGCTTTGACTATTTCTGCTGCCCAGCTCTGGTATAATCTTCTTTTTCTTTCTTCATCTTTTGGCGTTGATTTTGTCGTTCTTGGGGCCCATCATGTTGTAGGCATACGACCTACATATACAACCCAATTTGATTTTAGTGGTTACATACTTCCACAACGCCTTTTGTTCTCATTTTTCTTATATCATTATTTTTTACTCTTACTTAACCTTTCGGCGGGCGTGCTGTTGTAAAAAGCACAACAGTCGAGAGTTTTCGCAAATTGCATGCATAATACGCAAGCGACGGCAGTAAACTTTAGGTATTCCTTTATTGTTTTGTCTACCAGCAAGACTTCGGGTCAGTACAGCCTCTGAAAAATTTCGACGTATTTCTTGTCAATATAGGCTGACAGATGCACAAGTTGCATATTTTACAATGCGCGCCTGCTCATGTTATTCAATGTGAACAAATTGGTTATTTGAATTAGTGTAAACGACTTGTGTTAATAATACAATGAAACTATTTTTAGTTAATAAACTTCAGAATATTTTGTCATACACAATAAAATTGCATACATTTGGAAAATAACTATAACCCCCGCGAATACTGCAGCAAAAAAAAAGTAGTATTACAGTGGTAATTAGTAATGTAAAATTAACCTTAATTTAGTCATTGGGCGCATTCAGACGACACAACAGTTGACTGAGCGCTGATCAATCGCTCAATTGGAGCGATGTAAGTTTGCTGAATGGCCTTTTTCAATTTACGTTGAGTCAACTGTCAAAGTTGTTTATACATACATACATACATAATCCGTCCTCTTGTACCCTAGGTTGTCGAGGTGTCTTCTCCTTCTGTTGTTTCGTTTACCTTCCTCCCGTTTACAAATTTTTTCCATTTCTTCCGATTTTTTGCCTTTTCTTTGGCTGCGTTCCAATTTTCTCCTGCCTCTTTCAGGATCGCTTCAACCGAGCTGTTCCAAGTTCTTTTTGGCCTTCCCCTTCGATTCTTTCCTATTGGTCTTGCTTCCCATATCTTCTTTGCTTGTCTCTCCTCTCCCATTCTTACTAGATGTCCGAACCACATGAGTTTCTTGTCTTTGAGAGTTTCTTCTACTGATTTCACCCCTAGTTCCTTCCTTATATCCACATTCCTTCTCCTTTCTATCCTTCTTACCCCTAGCACTCTTCTAAGGAATTTCATTTCGGCTGCTTGCAATCTTCCTTGTTGTCTATCAGTAAAAATCCAGTTTTCTCCTCCATAAAGTAGTACAGGCAGGTACATGGATTTATATATTGATATCTTTGTGTTTTTAGTTATCTCCTTGTGGTTGAGGAATTTATTCTGTAGTGAGTAATAGATTCTATTAGCCGACTGGATTCTTTTATTTAATTCGTCTTCTATGTTCCCTTCGCTGTTTACTATGCTTCCCAAGTATTTGTACGTTTCCACTTGCTCTATGCTTTCTCCTTCGATTGTAACTCTAACCTGAGTTTTGTTTTTGCTGATTACCATAGTATTTGTTTTTTCTACGTTCAATTGAAGCTTTTGTGTCATCAGTACTTCCGTCCATATTTTTAAGTTCTTCTCCAGATTTTTCCCCGAGTTGGCCAACAGCACAATATCATCTGCAAAGGCACAGGTCTCCAGGTGTACAGGTTGGAGATTCTTGTATCCCACTACAAATTTCTCCATCCTCGTTTGGCACTCTTTAATTGCATCATCCATCGCACATATGAATAATAATGGGCTAAGGACGCTCCCTTGTCTAACTCCCTCTGTTGTGGAGAACTTCCTCGATAGCCTGTTGCATGTTCTTACTTGGTTGACAGTCTCTTCATAAATACTTTTTATTGCTCCTATTAGGTGTTCGTTTACTCGTTTGTTTCTTAAGCTCTCCCATATTTTGTTCCTGCTGACTGTGTCAAAGGCTTTTTTCATATCGATGAAGCAGGCATATATTTCCTTGTCTTTCGCTAGTTTCTTCTCGATTGCTTGTTGTAGTGTGAAAGTATGGTCTTGTACACTGTGTCCTGGCCTGAAGCCACTCTGAACATCCTCTAGCTGGTCTTCGACTACTCTCCTCAGTTTATTTTCCAGGATTCTTTCATATGCCTTTAACGCCATGCATAATAAAGTGATTCCTCTATAATTTGAGCATTCATTAGTATCTCCTTTCTTATAAATGGGTAAGATGACCCCAATCTTCCATTCATCTGGAATCACTTTCTGTCTCCAACATAAATTTAAGATGGTAAGAAATTCTTCTTTGGCCTTTTCTCCCATGTATTTTAATAGTTCGGGTCCTACCTCATCTACTCCTGGTGCTTTTGCGGTCTTCATTCTCTCTAGTGCCTCGTTTAGTTCCGTTGTATTGATACCGTCTTCTGTGGGCATACTTTCTCTTTCCCTCTCCTTGGCGTTCTCTTCCCCTGTTACCTCACTGTTTTCCTCTGGATTTAGAAGTTCTTCAAAGTATTCTTTCCACCTGTTAATGATCATATCTTCTTCTATCAGTACCTCCCCTTTATTGTTTTTAACTTGCTTTAATTTGTATTCTGGCTTATTCTTGAAATTCTTAATTACTCTGTAGAACATTTTCTGGTTTTCTTTACTATTTCTTTCCATCAGTCTTCCAAATTCTTCCCACGATTCTTGTTTAGCCTCCAGTACTAGTTTCTTTACCAGCCTCCTCTGTCTCTTGTAGTCTTCGTAGTTCGCTACGGTTTTGTTTTGTATGTATCTTTTCCAGAGTTTCTTCTTCTCTCTTGTTTCTCTTTGGACCTCTTCATTCCACCACGCCGTTCTCTTCTTACCGGTACCTACTCTGGTGTGTCCGCATATCTTGCTTGCTACTTTTAGTATCGATCCTTTTAGATTTTCCCATCTTTCATTTACATTTTTACTATCGCTCTGCCCCTTTTTGGTTATTTCTTCTGTTAGGGCCTTTTGGTACTCCTCCCTTACTTCTATCAATCTTAGCTTGTGGGTTTTGATCTTCTCTTTTTTTATGTATTTCGTTTTTGTCTCGTTGCTCTTTGGTGTGCCCCTCTTTTTCATTACTGCTTCCAGTAGGTAGTGGTCGCTACCTATTTCGTAGCCCCTTTTGATTCTCGCATCTTTCACTTCCCTTCTATTTTCACGTTCTACAATTATGTAATCTACTACTGATCTTTCACCCCTGCTAGCCATTTCTCTTGTATACTTGTATCTCCTTATGGTCGTAATGGGTATTCGATATTACTAGGTTGTTATCTAAACAAAATTCAAGCAGCTTTTTCCCATTTTTGTTCAATTTTTCCTCGCCACTTTTTCCTATTACGCCTCCCCATTTTCCCGCTTCTCTACCTACTCTAGCGTTAAGGTCTCCTGCTATTATCAGTTTTCCCTTTTTCCTTTCACTGGTTTCCTGTAATCTTTCCCAGAAACTATCCTTTTCTGTTTGATTTTCATCCTCATTTGGCCCGTATGCCACTATCACTGTTATAATTTCTTCGCCATTTTCTACTTCCACCATTAATATCCTTTCATTGATGTATTCCCATTTCCTTATCTCCGTTACTTTGTTTTTGTTTATTAGGCATGCCACTCCCGCTCTTGCCCTTGCTCTTCTACTCCTCCATATATCAGTAAATGCCCGTTTTCTACTAAGTTGCTACCTGTACCTTTCTTTTTAGTCTCAGTTATTGCCAATATTTCTATTTTAGACTTTTCGAAACTCTCTATTAATTCGTGTTCCTTCCCGTTTAGTCCTCTCACATTCCATGGTCCAATTTTCCATGTATTTTTATTTTGTTTGGTTTTCCCCTTTACTTGCATTTTATCACTTTTACTTGTCATATCCGTTATCTTTGCCATGTTCGTCTTCGTATTTGTTTTATCGGTAGAGTTGTTTAGTTTTTTGCCTGTTCTACGACATCTTCCAGCCCTTCGTTCCATATATAAGTCGCATCCCCAATTATGATCTTTTTGTACCCAACCTTTGTTTTTATTCCCTCGGCTTTTTTCTCAAATGCGATTTTCCTCAGCTTGTTTTGTATCTGTCTCTCCTTCCAGGTTAGGTCGTTCTCTACGTAAATGTTAGTTCCCCTTAATTTATTTTTATTTTGCATTATGGCTTGTTTATTCTCCCAGCTGTTCAGCTCTACAATGGTTATCGGTAGTCCTTTTGGGTTTTCAATTGAGCGAATTTTCTTTATTTCTGCTTCTACTTTGATGTTATCCTTGAAGAATTGCTTCACTTCTATTTCCTTCCCACTCTTATTGAATCCTGTTCCTTTTATCACTATATTACATTTTTTCTCGTTCTTTTCAATCATTTCCAGTTTTTGTTCCAGCATTGACACTTTTCCGGTTAATGATTTCTTCTGGTCTGCCCATTCCTTATTATTCTTTAATTCCAACGTCTTTATTTCGCCTCGTAGTGCTTCCTTTTCTCTTTCCCATTCCACTTCCTTCTTTACTATTTCTTCCCTGTGTCTTTTCATTTCTTCGTTGTTAGCTCTTATTTCATTGTTGTTTGTTTTTAATTCCTCTCTTATGTTTTGCAGTTCGCTCCTGTTCTCTTTCATTTGTTTGCTCATTTCTTCGATTAATTTTCCTAACTTCTCCATTTCTTCTTCCGTATTTGTCTCTTGCTTGTTTGTGTTTCCTTTTGTAGACGACTTGGGCGTTTTTCTGCTCCTTTTAAGAGTTTCTTCCTCGTGAGTTTTCTCCTCACTATTATCTTGTATTATTGTGTCTCTTTTCCTTTTAAAGAAGTCTTCAACTGAGCTTACACTGGTTTTCCTTTCTTTCACTTTATTTTTATCGTCCATTCGCGCCGCTTTTATTTACGTCGCTATCCTGTTTAATTTAATTTACCGCGCGGTCCGCCACTGCTCAAAAGAACGCGCTCTTGGAGATGCTCCAATCCGGCGGCGGCGGTGAATTTTGTGTATTTGCGCGTGCCGGTAGTATCCGCGCCTCTTGGGATTATCGCTCCTATGACATCAGTTGTCGCCCCAACCCGATATGGATATGCTACAACTGCTACGTTTTGATTTGCTTATCACCGCGCGCGACGCTTGACCTCTCCGATAATTGCGCTCGCCGGTTCGACTTTCGCCCGCTGTTAATGCTCAATTTTGTGCTCGCTAACTGCCGTTCTCGTTAATAACTTTGCACTACTTTCTTTCCCGTTTTTCACTTTACACTAGTGTACTTCTATCACTCCAGTTTCCTCGCTTTACGAAACTCCGCGAATTAAAATTGCACGGCGATGCCTATATTTCAGGTTTACCGTCGGTGCTAAAACTCGCGTTGTTTATTTTAACCTATAAATACAACTGAATGTTGTGTTTTTGTGTTAAGAGTTACAAATTAACTGTAATACGTGAAATGAGTAATGTATTTACATTTTTGTTCAAATTTCCAAATAAACCATCTATTATGAGCGATGATACTATCAATAACAAATTAAAGTGTAATATCTTTATATTTTGTTCAAATGAAGGAATAAATATTATTTGATGAGGTTAGTAAGATAAATTAAAGAGTAATTAGTGTACTAGGAAAGTAGGTAGTTGTTCATGTATACTGCGATTTTCATCAACGCTGTAAAATACGCCATTATATTCAAATTGCGCGGTAAACACGTCCATCTTACTGAGCGGTTTCTGATCAGTGAGCGGTTTTGAAATACGCTACATAAAATGGCGACCGCTACCACGGAGCGGCTAAGTGAGCGGTCGCATTCAGCGACATTTCACTCAACAGTTGTACAACTGTTGTGTCGTCTGAATGCACCCATTAGCAATATGCCTTACAATGTTAGGGTTTTTCCTATTCGAGTTAATATTGTATTATGTGTTATTTTTTCAGTGTATAACTGTATAAATATTATAATTTCTCACAACTCTTGTATTAGTCAGTTGAAATTGTTTTAACAGTGCATATATTTCATTAATATCTTTCTATTTATAAATATTAGTTACTTAGAATGCAATAAACAAAGTTCCTTGTAGAAATTTACATTCTAATTATTGCAAACTGTATATGTTGTAAAAAATACAACACTCGCCCACTCGTGTTATAAAAGTAAGCGCGCCTGCCGGAAGGTTAACTTTAAATATAATATGGATCTATGGTAGTTTTTTAGAAATTTATTTGTAGACCTGCCTTTCTGTTTTCCTAACTTAAGTCTCACTTAATCATTAGCTTTATTGTTGTACTGCTATCTGCTAGTGCAATCAAGTCATCAACAAATCTCAAGTTTGATATCCTTTTACCACTCATGTCAATGTCGTATTTCTCCCAATTTAAGTTGTGCAAAATGTCTTTAAGTAGCTATAATTGAAATACTCTATATCTTTCTCCAATCATCTTTGTTTTCCCATCTTTGTCAAGTTCTTCAATGATTTTAACACATTTTGTTTGTACTCCCTGATTTATTAAGGCCAGGATCATAGAACCATCTTTTTAACCTGTCATATAATCCACAAACGCTAGATGGATAGGTTTTTTTATATTCTTGGCATTTTTCTGCATAGAGATAAAAAACAATAAAACTTGCCTAATCTGTAGCATGCTTTTTGTTGACATAGAATTGTCAAATTCTTTGAAGTTTAAAATTAATTTTTGACATCTTATTTAACTTATCCACGCACTATTTTTACTTTACTTATCAATTTAAACTATAAATTTGGTTTGCATTACATATTTTTGCATATTTCTGTACCTTATTAGACTGTGTTAAGTCACATGAACTAATAATACAGTTAATTGTAATTCAAATGAAACATTATAAAGTGCAGTGTACACAGCCGTTATATTTTTCATGGGCTTCCGCTAGCAATTTTATTTTTGTACTATTTGAGTAATTGCCTGAAGGTTATTGTTGAGTACTCACTTTTGAATCGCTGCCCGTTTGAGTGGTTGGTTTTCATTCAAAATGTAAATTATTCTTTCTTTAATAATGGTTATAAACACTTTATACATAGAAAGTTGGTGTAATGGTGGGTCCGTAATTTTTTATCTCTTTGTTTCTTCCTTTTTTATGCAATAATATGGTGGTAGCTTTCTAATGCTCTGGTACAGGGCTGTCCAACATGTGGCTTTGCGGTTCGCTGATTTGATTTTACGCGGAGCACCTTTGTGCTCCCTTTTCTTTGCCGTTCGCGGATATTTGCTTTGCCGTTCGCGGATGGAATTGCCAACGTTAACTGTTTCAACTTTTACACACTAACGGCCGGTCTTATGAAGGTCACTAATCTGACGTTAACTTTAATTCGCTGTTAAAATAAACAAAACCGCATAAAAATGTGTTTACTAATGAATAATATGTCGTAAGCGTCAACGTTTTGATGAGCTCTTGTTTATTTTAACAGCGATTTAAAGTTAACGTCAGGTTAGTGACCTTCATAAGACCGGCCGTAAGTAAATAAAGCAGACGTATGCGGTTTATGTCATGAACACCTAAATAACATTATTTATCACAAATTTGTAAACACACTTATAGAGCCTATTTCTTTGAATCTCTTATTACCAAATCGGACCTGAAATAAATTGTAAAATTATAACTTGAATAAACAAATGGACATTCGAGCTCTAGATTCAAGTGGCAGACTTATATGTTACATATGGAATTTTAGTTCAAGCTTTACTGTCTTCTCGAGCGTTTCTGCCGAAAAATCAATTGAGTTTAATTTCTAAAACACGGAAAACCATGTCGTCAAAGCGTAAAGTTTCTTCTTCAGATTTGCCAGACAAAAAATGCAGAAAAGTTTTGGTTTTTTGAGGTTGCATAGTATAAATAAATCTAGTTAATGGAACCTAACCCCATTTTTATCATTTATGTGGTTACTTGCGGATCGCGGTTTTGCGCTTTGCGGCATTCTTCTGGAACGTAATCCCCGCGAACGGCGAGGTGTGATTGTACTATACTTTCAGAAAACATGAATCTGGAATATAAACAATAAATCATTGAAAACAATATAACATAGGTACAGTCGCGGAATTAAAAATCCGGGCACTTAAAATAATTAGCTTACTTTACTTTACTTATCACGTTACCTGGTGAAATTAGTCAAAGTCAAAATTATAGTTATTTAAGATACAAGTGCAAAAAGGCATTCTTTATTGTACGAATAGGTCAAATTAGAATGCGAGCGTCAGCGAGCATTCTAAGACCTATGAGTGCAATAAAGAGCCTTTTTGCAAGAGTGTCTTACAACGTTTTATCTACGATCATAATCTTTTACGAAAGTATGCATTTCATTTTGTATTTTTTAAATTTACGTGCAATAAAATTTTTATAACACTAGTGTAATCAAAGTTAACTTTTTGTACTAAAATCGGTGTAGAAAGTAGACACTTTTTATATGATCGTAGATAAATAATTTGTTGATTTCAGTTTGTATTGTTTAACTGTCAATTGCTAACCTAGAAACGCAAAGCTCAATTAATTTATATTACCCAAAAATTGCAAAAACCTTCTACGAGTATAAGACTCGCCCGGATTTTTTTAATTCCGCGACTGTACATAGAACAAAAGTACAAAAATATATCATTAATATTACTATATCTGGCAACATTGTGTTAAGAAACAGTTCTGCCCACCATCGGCACAATGTTTGTCTTCTCCGTTGTCTCAGTCTGGCAGTTGCCACCAACGCGAATGGTCCTGTAGCGATCAAACACCTGTTTTTGATTGGTTTTTAGTAGTGTTTAGTTATTCTAGTTGTTAAGGAAATGAATTAACCTGGAGTGTTTATGATTTTTTTTCCTCAGAATCACCTCTAGAACACGTGTAAGTTTGTCGGTTACCTCAGGAAACGCTCTGTATATCTCTTTTATGTTTCAATGCTTTTTGTAATGTAACCTAAGCTTTTTGAATAAATAAAAATTAGTATACAAATATACACGTAATTCAGTAATAATGTTTTAAAGGCAAATTATTTTGCCAGTAAAAAGGTTTTACGAAAGTATTTTGTTTTGGCAATGTCACAAGACAAAGTTAGTTTGTCGCGCATTGCCAAAAAACAACAAATCTTGAGTGAAACTTTGCGAGCAAAATTATGAGCGCGAATTACATTTTGTGGACTATTTCCGAAATATCGCTTCATTTTGACATTTATACTGATGCACTAAAGCACCTCTATAATACGAGCATGCTTGTCAGCCATATTGAATCACATCACAAAAGCGGCAAATTCAAAAAACTAGTTACTTTTCAGAAAATGAAAATACGTTAATGTGTATACATTTGATGCAAAGCATAAAAGGCAAAAAACACAGGAAAATGAAGACAGCTGGCAACTCAAACACGAGGTTAGAAGCTAGAACAGCGAGAATAGATAATATAATAACCCGCGGGGACTGAAATGTTTGACATTATAGGGTTATGTTTTGGTTGCATCATGGCCACCAACATGTAAACGCGAAAGTACTGTGATGCAGGATTGTATGCAACTTGTGCGACATGCGTCTGCTTGTATTATAAAGTGCTCTATGATGCACAATCACGTTTTTGAAATACCACGTTCATTAAAACATCATATTTAGTGGTTGCCATGGATATAAGTGGTAAAAGAAACTGATACACTCCCAAAGGAAAATTTTAATTTTTTGCCACTATAAAAAGACGTGATTGGTTGAATCTTGAAAAATCATTGCATTTGATTGGATAATAAGAGATGCGGGAAATAGTCATTACAAATTACTCACAAAGTCACATACGTCACATTTTATGATGCGGCCCTCATAACCTTAAATTTTTTTACAGTGGCCCACGGGCCACTTCAAGTTGGACAGCCCTGCTCTGGTATATATTACTTCGTCCTGTATTATTCTGTTGAAAAGGTCCTGCCGTATCTCTACAGCATCCTTGGATAGCTATTTTAATTGTTCGTTTGTTATCCTGTGATCCCCTGGAGCTTTATCTTTTTTTAGGGTATTTATGATTTTCTTTATTTCTTCTGCTTCTATTGCCTGCCAGACTTCCAATTTATTTTGTTTATCTGTTTCACTTCTTGTAGTTAACTTTGCATTTCTACCTGCTTCCGAATATTTTTGTAATGTGCTGTTGCTACTTGGATTATCGCTGTTTGCACCACGTAGGTAGAAAGAAGTAAGGTTAATTTAGAACTGTTTATTTGCTGCAAACAAGTTGTTGTTGCTGCTGTAGAAGCATATCGTATATATAGAATAATGTTTTCGCACAATGCGCATGCTTCTATTGAGGTTAGATCTACCAGTGGAGTTACATAATTTTATAAATACATAGTGACGTAACAAATGAAACTTAATATCTAGCATCTTTCTTCTGTAAATAAAGCACACTAGGGAGACAAGTGATTTGGTGGCTTTATTTTCCTTCAATATCGAGGGTTTGCTGTCGTTACTACCATGGGACAATCTCTTTTTCTTTTCCTGTTTAGCAGCCGTTTACTGTCCACTTCTGAACATAGGCCTCCCCTTTAATTTCCATATTCTTGTCCATTTATTGCCATTTGATACAAGTTTCTGTCTGCTATATCTCTTCGTCCATCAATCTTTTGGTAAGCCGTCCAATACTTCTTTTGTACAATCCCGGTCTCCATTGTATGATACGTTTCGTCCACTTTGTAGTTTTTTTGTCTGGCGATGTGACCTGCCAAAATCTATTTTGACGTAGCGATGCGTTTTATTACATCATCTACCTTCTTCGTTCCGCACATGGTCTCTAAGACTCACACCAAGCATTAGTCTTTGAATTGCAAGTTGTGTAGCTCGCAGTTTATTAGTGGCTGTAATTGATGGGAATCTCACGGTTCTTAAACACGCTTTTGAGGTTTCCTGTAGCAGCCCAAGTTATTCGAATGCTTCTACTGATCTTGGCTTTTTGGTTCTCTTTTCCCAGTTTTATTAGGGGACCGAGATACCTAATATTCTGCAACTGTTTCAACTACTTCATCTTCGATATAAATTGGTGTTGCATGTAGGGTTAAAATGTTGATCTTTGTCAAATTCATTGTTAAATCTACCCTTTTTGAAACTGCACCCACAAATGTAGATACAGAGGAAAATAAAGAAGACTTCTATGAAAAATTACATAAAGTATACGACGATCTCCACAACAAATACAGAAATGACGTAAAAATGCTAATGGGAGTACTGAATGCAAAGATTGGAAACGACAACACAGGAAGAGAAAGAATAGTGGGAAAGGAAGGCCTAGGCGAGACAAACGAAAATGGAAACATGTTTATAGATTTCTGTGCTGTAAACAATCTAGTAATAGGTGGCAGCTTGTTCAAGCACAAAAATATTCACAAACTGACCTAGATAACACCCAGTGGAGACACAGGAAATCAAATAGACCATGTAACAATAGACGGAAGACACAAAAACTGTTTACTAGACGTAAGAGTAATGCGAGGAGCAGGCGCTGGCTCTGACCACATGCTAGTTCGGGCCAAATTTAAAATAAGATTAAAGGCACAACCCAAACAAATACATGGCAGGATGAAATACAACATACAGTGTCTAAAGAGGGACAAAGAGATGCAGAAAGAATATCAGAATAAACTAGAAGCTAAATATAATAATATGGGAGGCATAAAAGACATATCTATAGAAGAATCATAGAACAAATACAAAATCACCTTGAAGGAAACGACGGAGGAAGTAATTGAAGTTAAAGTAAAAACAATCAAAGACTGCATGTCACAACAAACATGGGACATGATCGAAGAAAGAAAAAAATATTAGACAAAAGCTATTAATAGAAACAAGAATAGAAGAAGAAGCAGAACTACAAAAATTATATTGGAATAAAAATAAACACGTTAAGAAAAGTGCAAGGAAAGAGAAAAATACAACGGGAAGAAATTTAAAAAAATTAGAAAAAGCTGCATAACAAAATGACATGAAAACGCTATACGACACAACAAGACAACTAATAGGGAGAAAAACAACAGCGGAGTCGCACATACGTGACACAGACGGAAAATTACTGAAATCTGAAATATCAATACATAATAGATGGAAGGAATACTTTTACAACATATGCAAGAGTCAAGATATAATTAAAGGAGATCTGAATAAACAAGAAGTGTTCCAGAAGTTAAACGTGAATACAGAGGAAATAACAAGGGAAGAAATAGAAACCTCAATTGAAAAACTTAAAAACTGCAAAGCAGCCGGGATGGATGGCATTCCCAATGAATTGATCAAGACAGGAATGAAATTAAGCACTGAAATTTTACACAAACTACTCAACAGGATCTGGAGCGAGGAGATAATGCTTAAAGAATGGACTGAAGGGTTAATTATAAAAATACCAAAAAAGGGGACAAAACAAGATGTGAAAACTGGAGGGCTATTACACTACTGAACACAACAAGTAAAATATTAACACAGATCATAGAAAGAATGAGAAACGAGGTAGAAAGACAACTACGAACAAACCAAGCTGGCTTCCGACCAAGAAGATCCTGGGTGGACCATATATGTACGCTGAGGAGAATTATCGAAGAAGGCATAGAATGGCAAAAAGAAATACATTTCGGCTTCATTGATTTCGAAAAAGCCTTTGATAAAATCAATAGAGTAGGGATGGGCGCGTGACGTGAAAACAGTCGTGTCACGGCGTGTCACGTCGTGAACGTGACTAATATTTGAAAATCGTGACGTGAACGTGAGTGAACGTGAGTATAAATTTCCAAGGCGTGATTCACGTTTCACGTTAATTTCACGTTAAATATTTAGTAACGAATAAAAAACTGCAGGGTGCAGCAACTTTTAAATTCATTAAATCACAAATTGTGCCAAACAAGTTACATTATGTGGCTTTATTTTTGGGCCCTAATTATAAATCCTTAAAGTTCATACCTTCACATAAAAGAGAAGATTATAATGCAAATAAAACTATAGATGATAATGATGAAATACATAGCAAACGACTCAAAACTGGTACATCAGCATCAGATTCTTATCTTTCTACACTTCTACACATTAGAGATAGCTCTGACGATGACACATGTAATTAGGATGATGTCGAAACAAAACTAAATTAGTATATGTTAAATTAAAATTTGGAAGTGTAGATGACATTTTAGGATTTTGGAAAAACAGTGTAAATACGCCACTGTTAAAAAAACTTGAAACATTTTAAACATACCGGCAAGTTGCGCTACAAGCGAAAGAGTATTTTCTACAGCTGGGCGAATTTTAGAAGAGCGCAGAATTCGACGTAACGCTGAAAATGTTGATTACATATTATTTTTAAATCAACATTTTAATGTGTAGATGTGTAGATGAACTTATTATTCTAATAAAAGTAATGGTTTGTTTTTTATACTCGGCTAACGCTGAAACTGTTAATTACGTTTTATTATTAAACCAAAAATGTATTCTGTAGATGTGTACATGATATTTTTAAACCAATTTATTGTGTACTTGTGTAGATGAACTTATTATTGTAATAATAGTAATTTATTATACAAGACGATAAAGTTAAATTTTATCCACGAGTGAATCGTTTAATGTCGAGACGAAGTCGAGACGTTAATGATTCAAGAGTGGATGGAAATAACTTTATCGTCGTGTATAATACAATATTTTTTTCTATAGCAAGAACTTTAACAATTTCAAAAAAAAAATAATGACAGTCAATCACATTTCAAAATGTCAGTAGCTAGACTGGGTTGCTACGATAATACGAAGCTGTCATATTTAATTTAAACAAAAGTTAGAAAATTAAATTACTTTATCTATCCTTGATGTTAAAGTGCTACTTTATCTACCCTTGCTGTTAAAGTAAAACTTGACCTTTTGTTTTGAGTTGATAAAAGCACACTTTAACATGTGCTATAGAAAAAAAGTAATTTTTTTGTATCCTCGCTTTAACGCTGAAAATGTTGATCCTTGTACACTTCTGTGCAATAAAATTAAGCACAAGTCTTATGACTATTTTTCACAATATTCTAGTTTGTATAATTGCCTAGCAGCAGTTTCAATAAATGATAAAACACCATAACTTGAAAATATCACCTTTTTTAAAAGACCAAAACTAAGACCGTTTAAAAATAAAAAGCTATTAATAAATACAACAAAGCCCTGTGTGCTTAATTTTATTGCACAGAAGTGTACGTAAAAGTACTTGCAAACCGACGAATTAAAAGTGCAACATATACCTTCTCTACTCATACCAATAAGGGAAACGTCAATTCCAATGACAGCTTTTAGTATTAAAAGTAAGCTGCAAGAAATATATTTGCGAGAAATCAGTATTTATCCCTTGTCGAAGTTATTGTAGTCAATTTTAATTTCTTTCTTTTTATGTCAACTATTTTGATTGCAACATAGCTCGTAAATTATGTCAGGTGCAAAACATATTTTTAGTTCTCTTTAAGGTTTTTCCATTGGTTTTACATTTGAACATTCTGTTCTATCTGAATTTAAATTTTGAAATAAAAGCTGCGTGTCACGTCGTGAGTGGCGTGTCACGCCGTGAACGTGAGTGAACGTGAGCGTGAACGTGCGTGAACGTGACTGTTTAAAGTAAGCGTGAAACGTGCGTGACGTGAGCGAAAATTCACTCACGCGCCCATCTCTACAATAGAGACATTCTGTGGGACACCCTCAAAATATATGGAATATCAGATAAAATTACGAAAATAATAAAGCTACTATACGAAAATTATACGGCAAGAGTAGTACACAATGGGAAACAGACAGAAAAAATAAGCATAGAAAGTGGCGTAAGGCAAGGCTGTACATTATCACCCATACTATTCCTCCTTGTAGTAGATCGTATCATGAAACTATCAATAAAAAATAGCATGGGACTTACATGAAGATTTGGGCAAGTATTAGAAGATCTCGAATTTGCGGACGATATATGCCTCATAACGGAAATATTACAACACATGCAAGACAAGATTAATATCCTAAAAAATACAGCAGAACAGACAGGGCTGCACATCAACATAGCAAAGACAAAGACGCTACGTATAAACTCCAGTGACCCCACCGAAATTAAACTGGAAGAGAAACCAGTGGAAAATGTGAATGTATTCGTGTACCTCGGAAGTGTGATTGAGGACAGTAGATGAAGTAAAAAAGACATTAAAAGAAGAATAGGCAATGCAGAGGCAGCATTCAACCACTATGTAGAATATGGAAATCGAACGAAATAACCTTAAAAACTAGAATGCGCATTTTTAATACAAATGTGAAAAGTGCCCTCCTGTATGGAAGTGAATCTTGGGCGCTAAATCAAACTCAAACCCGACAAATATAAACATTTATAAACAAAAGTGCAAGAAGAATCTTAGGAATATACTGGCCGAATAAAATAACGAACGAAGAATTATGGAGAAAAACAGACCAAGAACCAATAGAAATAACAATAAAAAGAAGAAAATAAAGATGGCTGGTCCATACTCTCAGGAAACCAAATACAGACCTTACAAGACAAGCAACAGAATATACCATCCGGGGAAAGAGAAAACAGAAAAGACCAGTAAAAACGTGGAAGAGATGCATCGAGGAAGAATACAAAACAGTAGGCAAGGAATAGAATAAAGTGAAAAACATAGCCAAGGATAAACGAGAATGGAAACAACTGGTCGAAAATATTTCTACCCATTAAGATCAACTCGGCTCCAACGCGAAAGATCAAAATTAAAACAGAAAAAGGATAGAGATGCTAGAACGCTAAGCGCCCTATGCTCCCCAAGGAGTCAAAACGGACGAAAGAAGAAGAAGAAGAAGAATATCTAAATTACTACCAAGATTTCGTTTAAAAACCAACATTGCCGGTGACTGTCTTGTTGTGGCATAAGGGGCCTTCCGATATTGTAATAAGAAATTGCAAATTTGGTCGGTAGATCCATTGTGGAATCATCTACTGTGCGTGATGCAATTTTAATTGTGTGCACATATCTTTCAGCTTGCTTATTTGAAGCTGGAAAATATGCTGCTGTTATAATATATTCGATGCCATTAACTTTCAAGAACCTTTCAAACTTCTCTGACACTAACTGGGGACCGTTACCATATTCTCTGTATCCGCATCAATACATTTCCACGTGATATAACTTCTCACAATACCTTTCATTTTAACGATTCCTAAATTTTCTGAGTATTTTGCAGTTTTTTATTTTAATTACACGTGGTTCTCGTACAGCATGTATCTGTTCCATTTGAAATACCTCTGGTACGTCTATGACAGTACTTGAACAGAAATCGGCATGTAAATGTTTGGAGGTTTGCCTATACTTGATAGTATAACCGAAATCTTGCTGAACAATTGAATAATGTAACAAACGTATGGCACTGAAACAGAGTGCACTTGCATTGGCAGCAAAAATTAATTCCAATAATTTATGGTCAGTTAGAACTGTGAAGTGTCCACCCTACAAATAATTGAAAAATTTAACGCCGCAATAAACTGAGAGTGTCTATCAAGGCCATCTGGAAATGTATGTAAAAGTAACACTCCGAGGCCGTAGCTTGAGCATCAGTTGGAAGGGCCGGGGGTTTTCATGCTTTATAAAGAACTAAAACTATGTGATAAAATTTGTTTTTTTATTGCTTTGAATGCGCGGTTACATTAATTTTGTTCATTTGAAACTGACGTTTTCATGTATTAATAGATTATATAATGGGGTTCAGGAATCTGCCAAGGTTAGAATAAAACGGGAGTGATACCAGATTTGGATTTTTCTTATTTCAGCATGGCAACTTTCATATTATTATAATTGTAACTTAAATACTGAAGAAGCTAATACTATTAGCGAAACGTATATTTCATTATTCATCAAATTATATATTACGACATGATTTTTATTCATACTACATAAAAATCAAGCTTTTCTTATATTAATTTGATATAATTATCTCCTTTAACAATTTTAAACTTTTAAATTATTTATCAATTAGGTACTTAATAGTTTCTTTTTAACACATTTCGTGATGTTTGTGCAGCAACAATGGTTTTTATTTTGTTCTGGTTATCACAGACAGTCGTAAACTATTAAAAACCAGGTTAAAAATATAACTCAAATAGGGAATAGTAGTGGAATAGACAATATGAGTGAAAAATTAGATATAAAAACTGCAGCTATCTTGTTGCCAGCAATGGACGGCACTGAAAATACAAGCAAACATTTAATTGTCGCTATCGATTTATAAGCATGATGCATTGCCTATTAGATGTGGAAAGCAACATATTATTAATTATTTATGTCTTAAAATCTAGCGTAGTTCAAAATGCAAAAATTCCATTAGAACCTACTTCTGATACAAGCAAGTCATTAATTGCGGACTTAAAAGCACATTTTTTTTGGAAAAATACATTATCAGTTAAATAAGTAATGTTAGGCAAAACGGTAAATCTATTGTCAACTTTGGCAAAACAATTGAAGAATTATGCGTGGATATATTAATAGCACAGGCCGGCTATAATAAATATGTATTTAAGATACTACAGAACGCGAATGAGAAAATTACTATTAACGCTTTAGTATACGGATCACAAAATAATGATCTACGTACCACTGTTAAGGCAAGAAATTACTCAAAACTGAGCCAGGCTATCAGGGGTTCAAAAGACGAGAAGTTATCAAAATGTGATGGTTCCCAGATATATCATATGCGGAGGCGACAAAATTTTAATCAAAGTCGTTTTAGTCATGGCCATTTTTATGTTAGAAGCCATAATTTTAGGCAGTACAATCTTAGTACTAATTTTTCGACATACCTACCGCAATAATAGTTTTCCAAATAATTGTGGTAATTATCGAGGTAGGTTGCATAATAGAATACAGGTCATACGGTGTAACAACCCAGACATCAGAAAAATTTTAGAGTACATTTCATACAACATGATCTATGACCTTCGCGTTATCAGCACGATACTGACTCACGATATGCAGAACGTCGACTAATGTCAACGATACAGTAGGTTGCCAAGACGTATTTTATCCCCATGCGATAAAACCTAAACAGGTTAAAATAGATTTAGATTTAGGTTCCACGACTGCATTTTGCTGGCATGCTCACGTCAGCCCTTTGGGCTTTTTGTACTGTCGGGAGTTTTCAAGTTAGCAGGCCGACATCCGTATCTTTTACTAGACTTGCAATGTCTCCTACTAGCTTGCGGTTGTCAATAGAGTTAAGGCTCCAATCGAATTGGTGTCTTTTACGCTCTAATGCTGGGCATTCAAAGAGGATGTGATAGGCTGTTTCATCATCCTCTTGGCATAATCTGCAAACAGGTTCATCTCTATAGATATTGATCCTGTGCATAAATTCTCTGAATGCTCCAGTGCCTCTTAGTAGACTGACTACTTGCTTGAAAAACAGGTTATTTACAATTTAAATACTTTGACATTTGTACGTATGAAATATGGTTTATTTTCCGCTGATCTATTATTTATTGTTTACATCTGTGATACGAGGCAGATAAAGCAGCCTGTAATGCCCTAGGGCATAATCATTATGCCTACTTTTTACTCCCTAGAGCGCCATGGACTGCTTTTTAAACTTTTCAAGCTTTCCAATTTATTTACGTATTCAAAGTGGAAAACAAAACATGAACCACGGGCATTACTTAATGTTTTTACCCCTTGTATTACTTTCAAACCCTCGGGCTTGGAAACTGGTCGCCCTCTAATGGACATAAGCATCTTCGTAATGCCCTTAGTACATAGATAACTATCGCGTTGGTTATCAGGTTATCACTGGAGCGTGGGTAAGCCGGTTTTGAATAAGTTGACGAATGAAAAGCAACGAACATTAATGGACTTTCTGGGTGAATTACAGCAGACTGAAAAATATAATTTATCTTGTGTAATAAACAATTCTCAGGTTACTGTACTATTAGAGTCCAAATCTGTTTTTTTTACAAATATCCTTGTGCGATGCGAAATCATTAAGTATTTTAAAGTAGATACAGATGAAGGCTGTTTAGTCTTAACAGATGCGATGTGTCAAGGTGGTTTTACAGCAGGTATTATTTCAAGACCAGTTAAAAATATGATACCAGTTAGTATATTAAATTTTCGACAGGAGGAAGTTCAACTTAAAAACTTTGAACCAAAAATTAGATATTTACTTTGCAATCTTGTTAATTAAAATGATTTTTCTGTTAACAGATTCGATAGTATATTCAATTTACTCAATTTGCGGTGAAAACTGTTCATTACCACGTGCTTAATATGCAGACGTATTTGATTTAGGAACTCATCCCTTAATAGTAACAAATGTTTAGAAACAAAAATTGTATTTACAAAAAAAAGCTACTCCATCATACGTTAAACCCTATAGATTACCATATTCACAAAAAACCGAAGTTTATAAGCAATTCGAGAAGTTATCAGATAAAATTACTGAAAAAACAAAATCAGCATGGTCCGCGTCTTTATTAGTGGTTGCTAAGAAAAAAGATAAAACAGGTGTTCAAAAATGGCATGTAGTAATTGATTATCGCTTATTGAATAAACGAATCCAAGATGATACATTTCCATTACCATCTAATACAGAAATTTTTGAATCTTGATCAGGAGCTATACATTTTTCGCATATCGATTTAGCACAGGGTAATAATCAGGTTCAATTAGAACCAGCTAGTAGGTCATATACAGCTTTTACAACGAAACGTAGAAAATATTAGATGAGACTTCCAATGGATTTAAAAGTAAGTCCTAGTTCTTGTTTCAGAGCTATGCCAATAGTGATGGCAGGTTGTTTTATATTTTTAGACGATCTAATTGTGTTTGTAAATACTTTATTAAACCATAATCTAAATCTCACTAAATTTTTACAAAAGTTGCGAGATCTAAAATTAAATCCTTAATAAATGTGATTTTTTTTTAAGAAACTTAATATTTATGCCGTCAAATTTCAAGATCCAGAAAAAATTTCTGTAGCTTTACAATACCCTGTCCCTACTGATGCTACTCAAGCGAAATTATTTGTAGTTTTTGCAAGTGGTTATTGACGTTATATTCCAAATTTTGCTTCCATTGCATCTCCACTTAATGCGTTACCAAGAAAAGATGTTCCATTTGAATGCAACGCTGCACGTCAAAATATGCTCGGAACATTAAAATCTGCTTTAGTAAATCCCCCAATATTGCAGCGCCCTAAGTATTCTTCAGATAATTGTTTTATTTTAAAAACTGACACTTGTGATTTTGCGATTGGAACAGTATCCTCGAATAGCGACGACAAAGCAGTGGTCTACGCTAGTAGAGCTTTAACTTCATCGGAAAGATCTTGCTGTACAATAATTGAAAATGAACTTTTAGCGATAGTGTGGACTGTAAAACATTTCAGAGTGTATTTATATGGACTACATTTTGTAACTTATACGGATCATCGACCGTTAGTTTATCTTTTTGGTAGGACAAATCGTTTAGTAGACTAAATTTCGTTTAGTACTTGAAGAAAATATTTTACTATTAAATGTATCACAGGAAAAGCTAATGTCACAGCTGATGCTTTATCCTGAATTGAAATTTCATCAGATGGACTGAAAACAATGACTAACAAAGTAATAGATATTTTAAATGTTTTAACACGAGCTCAAACTAAAAAACTTAACATCGATGTTGTAGTGGCAAGAAGCTGTTACGAAAGATATTCCACAAAATATTGTTACCGATCAAGGTACTGAATTTATGGCTAATACATTCTGTGAAATTTTTAAACTTCTAAAAATTGATGAATTAAACTCGACACAATATCACCACGAAACCTTAGGTTCACTCGAAGATTCAAATAAAAATGTATGGTGCTTATCTACAAATTTAATCAGCAACATACCCAAACAATTGGAGTTTTTGGGTTCCGTATTGGTGTTTTGCTTATAGTAATACGATTCACACTGAAACTCTATACGTTTTTGCGCGATTTTCGAAATTACGTTCAAATATTTCTTCTAAACTGAAGCCGCTTTATAATTTCGAACATTATTCATTAGAATTGAAGTGTCACTTATAACTTGATACTGTCAAAATAAAATACGGCGATAATTCTAAGTTTATAACATATAATTTAGGAGATAAGATATTGTTAAGAAATAATTCAGGTAATAAAATGAACCTTTATAAAAAATTATAGACATTAGATCACCTAATGTAATTCAAATAGATAATAAGTTAGAAGTTCATAGAATAGAATAAAATTATATTGTGAGTAAATGTAAAATATAACAAATAGTTTAAAACAATATTCTGTAGTCCTACTAATAATGTAATTTTTCTTTTCCCCAGAGAGGTGTAGTATAAAGTAGCTTACTTAGTTAAGCGTGATATCTAACAGAATTGGTGCATAGATGCATGTCGACATGTGGTGTGTTGTATGAGCTGTGAATTAGCAGTAGTAGGTATGAATCCTATAGTGTGAGTTACCGTGCGTGTTAAAGTTTGGCCTTTGCTCAAAAAGTCTTTATTGAGGGACTAGAAATAAATATACGATGAAGGCCCGGGGATCCCTTTTAAAAAACTACCCCAAAACCACCCCCAAAGGTATATTTTTTTAGTTTTTGCCAATTTTCTCATAAACTATTACCTTTTCGAAAAAATGTCAAGAGCCCTAATTTAAGGATAATAACATTTATTTTTAACAAAAACTAAATCCTAAAACAACCCCAAGACTATTGCAAAAATACATTCGCTCTATAATTTTCTACTTTATTCAAAATTTTCAATTTTGAACAGGTGAACCGTTCTCAGTCCAATAGATAATTGAATGACCTTGCTTCACCTCATCAATGTGATCTCTTGCTTGGAAGAGTGTTATAGCAGACCCATGAAATAAATCCTTAGATGAAGTCGATGATGGATTGTGATCAATATTGTCTACAGCGGCAACTGTAAATAAACCGTTGCGCAAATTTATAAGACAAACAACATTTTCCGAGTTATATTCTTGTACAATTAATTGACTGACCCATCGTGCGTTCAATATATTTCACCCTATTATAAGAAATAGATAAACCAAGTCGATGTAATTCGTTGACTAAATGAGCACTTCAGAACAAGAAATGGATAAAAAGACCCAAATAAATAGGTACTGGTGGTTCGCATGCTCTTGGAGCTTGGATATTGAAATGAATAAGCTGACAAATAGCTTACTATTTGTATTCTGTTCTTTTTCAAAATTCCTTTCTGAAGATGGGCCATACAATAATATTCCTATCAGGAATTTTAGTTTGTTCGACACCGCTTCTTGGCAATTTGCTTGAAAACCTTCTACTGTATATTCCATTTTTTTGTCTCATTATTTCACGTCGGCATATTAGAGCTGCTTTGCTTAGTATGTGGAAGTCTTCTTGGCTGTTTCCATCAGAGAAGATTGAACAACGTCTTTCATAGATTTAGCTCAAACAAATATTACTTCATTACGATAACCAACTTCCTCAATTAAAATGGATTTAAACCTGTGTAATATAGCAGTCTTCAAACATGTTCTGTTATCAACGAGGATATTTTGAGGATATTTTATCGTAAAGTCTTTACTTTCATATCGTCATATATAAATTTTAGTGAAAAATACGTTTTTGCAGAGATTAGTTCTTCTACCATGCTACTAATTTCCTCAATTAATCTGGGACTGCAATAATAATTGTTTTCTTGATTATTTTGTTTTGAAAGCTTCTCGTATTGACGATTGAAGTTTACCAGACAAGAGGTATGGTATTTTAGTTCATTGGAAACCACATCTCCAACCGATAATTCCTTAATTATATAGTGGTCATTTAAGACAACTGCTTTTTGGAGTAAACTTTCTGTTATTTTTAATGCTTTCTCTCCTACTTTCCTCTCGTATGTTAGTCCTTGCATTATTAGTAATAGTTCTGCTACTACTTGACAATTGGGGTGCCATTTTGCCTGATTAACTTTCAAAATATTGGCATCTAGAACTGTTTCTGGCAACTCGAAAAGTGTTGTTTTAGTTGCATTTTTATAATCATTGATGAAGAGTTCATAGGCTCCTCTTATTACGGTTGTCCTTTAGTAAAGCTGGACATTTAAGCGTGTCTTTGGTTTTGATTTGACAAATTATACAATTACTGTAATTGACCTCCGCCATTCTGTAAAACAAATTTAAATTGACATTTTGTTTCAAAGACATGTAAGGGGTCATTCATATAAAATATGCCACGCGATTGGAGCGCATTTCTGCCCTTTACCCTAAATCATCACACTCTGTCAAAAACCTCAACATCAATGCCATCAATGCCTATTTAATGCAGATTAACAAAAAATACTTATGAGCCCTACCAAAAAATCACATTCCTAACATATATGCTGGAAACGAATTACTGAATTTTGAAAAGTCTTGACAACATCGCTTCGATACCCATCATGGAACCCACATCGCGCAAAAAAAAGGCACATATATGCGCTTCAAGGGCGTACCCAGCGAGGGGCAGCTGCCCCCCTTCTAGAAGAAATTTTTTTTTTTTAATTATGGGGCTGCGTTTTGAAAATCAACCAAAAAAAAATGGTTATAAAGTGATGAAACGAAACAAAATTAGGTAGGGCGATGGCGATTTATCAGTTGTTTACTTCACTGAAATGGTGTAAAAACCGAGAAGTATCTAGAACCACCTAGCGACTGGTAGAGGAATCTATGGCAGCAGAGTGCATAGATGGCAGCCAATGAGAGAAGAGGGAATTTTCTAGACGATCTAGAAAGTTCGGCGTCACTGATATATTGAACCGACCGCCGCTAGTTGATCGGTATAATAGTAGTCGAATGCGAGGCGTTAGTTGGCATTCACAAAACATGCTTACTAAGTACATACAGTTAATCACATAGAGTTGATGCTTACGAAGTGTTTCTTTGTAACAACCAATTGTTCGAATTTATTCCAGTTATAGTTTATCAGTTTACCTTCTTATTTACATTTAGAAGACATCGTGGATCGTGGCTGCCTAAATGGATATAAGAAACTGGCTCCAAAAAGGTAAGTTAAGTAGTGATGTCCACTTTAGTTACTTTTCAGTACTTGTAACTATGCGTTACTTTTCGTTGTGTTGTAGTATCCGTTACTTTGTATTCGTTACCGAGTACTCGTTTATTCTAAAGCCAACGCGCGTCGCAACCCTGGATGTTCGGATCTAGTCGAGTACCCGAAAGTTCAGTGCGAGTATCCGTTGGTTTCAGATAGAGTGGCAAGTACACGGAGGCAGAGCTGCGAAAGCTGATATAAACAAACAAAACAGAATGCTTACTTCTTCAGTTCTCAGAATTGTGCATTACGCTTGGGGCTTATACACACGATTATACCGGGAGTTGAATTATTACGTAAAAAAAGCTTTAAAACAACTTGGTTAAGAGGCTTGCTTTTATTTTGTTTTCAAAGTAACTTTATGGCAAAACAGGTGATAGCCCCCTACCACATTTTTTAACTTCTGTTAAAATAGTACTTACTGGATATGAACAATGCTACGCCAAGGTTTGCAGTTGTGTGAAGTAGGTTGTTTGTTCACTTTCTTTTGTTTTCAATCTATCAGAAGTCCGTAGGTGATGTATGTACCTATCAAATTTTACATTATTGGCTTCGCGACCTTCGCAATCTTGCGCTTCGTCAGCTCAGAGCTCAGTCACGTTATTTATGCTTATTGGAAATTGTTACGACTGAAAGTTACATATACTGATATAGTGTAACATATAATAACTACAATAATTTTTGGTTACAATGTAAAAATAATATTTTTTGAAAATTTTTTCCCTTTAATCTATTATCTATTACGTTTATCTGATATTAAAGTACCAGCCTTAGAAAAAATCCTCTCAGAGGGTACCGAGGTAGCAACAATGCTTAAGTATTTTTTTGCTAATTTGCTTAGTCTGGGATAGAGCAATTCTCTCGTTTTCCACCATTGAAGTGGATTTTCTTTTCGATTTATAGAAACATCTTCCA
This sequence comes from Agriotes lineatus, assembly GCA_940337035.1. Classification (NCBI taxonomy): domain Eukaryota; kingdom Metazoa; phylum Arthropoda; class Insecta; order Coleoptera; family Elateridae; genus Agriotes; species Agriotes lineatus. The sequence continues at coordinate 35,046,662 of OW679196.1, read as the reverse complement.
TGTACATTCTCATTTCACTAAAGTTAAGTAATTTCTTTAGAAAATTAAATTTTAAAATAAAAAAAAATATTTAATTTGAAAAATTAAATTCTATGTAATAAATAAATAACAATTGTAAAAAAATTAAAAATTGTAAAAAAATAAAAATAAATAAACCTTTAATTCCGGTCCCTATTAATAACTGAACCAGGTCAATTCTTGATAACATTGATGAATCATATCCTCTGATTGGACAATAAATAGTCAGTGTGTGTTATAACAGAGGTTTATTATAATCAATGTTATGCTGTTTATTATTGTATTACACCAAGGATCTGAGTCTAACTTGTCGTCTGACTTGTCTGCAGACAAATCTAATGCAAAATTTATTACATCATTTTTTTGTATGGATGAATGATTGTTAACGGTTTGTGTACTATGCTAATTTCTGTTTTTCAGGCAGCAAATCTCTCAAACGGAAGAAGGATCAATATGACAGTAGTGAAAGTAGAAGCAATGATTGTGCTGAAGATGGAACTAAACTGACCGAACCATCGGATTCGAATACGGAACAAGGGTTCAGTAACTCTTCACTTCTACATGTTGCTGTCCCTGGGACTGGAACCTCTAAAACAATTGAAGAATACGATGGTTATCATGAAAATGACATTGGTGGTTATGTAGGTCACGCCCTTAAGTTTCCACCAGAAAAAAAGAAGGAATTGCTTACAAATCCCTGGGTTCCACCATCAAATTACGATTTTGGTTCTGAAGCCAGCCATTTGAAAAGAAAATTTAACCGCCGTTGGTTAGATCAATATACTCCTTGGTTAGTGTACTCTAGTCGTTTGAAAGGTGCTCTTTGTATGCACTTTGTTCTGTTTCCTCCTTCTATTGCTACAGTTAAAGGAGTTTTGGGGTCATTTATGATAAGGCCATACATGAAGTTTAAAGATATACATGAAGATTGTAGAAAGCACGTCGGCAGTCACTACCACAAAACTTCAACTGCTGCTGCAAAAGCGTTCCTTGAAAATGTTCCAGTTGATGTCCAGTTGCAAAGTGGCCACCAGAAAATGATTGAAGAAAACAAACAAATATTGTCATCAATTATTTCTTGTATCATATTTTGTGGAACTCATGATTTGCCGCTTAGAGGAAAAGAAAGAGATGAGAGGGTTTTCTTTGACCTTTTAAATTTGAGAATTGACTGTGGTGATGAGAAGCTAAAGAGTCACTTGGATAGATGTCGAAAAAATGCAGTCTATACTTCACCAAAAATTCAAAATGAGATTATAAGATTATCTGGTGAAGTTGTCAAAGAAAGAATTATCGAAGATTTTAAACAAGCAAAAGCTTACGCTGTGATGGCTGATGAAACAGCAGATATTGCTGGGAAAGAACAGCTTTCTATTGGATTGCGGTTTTATGATGAGAGTCAAGAAAAAATCAGAGAGGAATTTGTTGGGTATGTTGAGCTGAAATCTCAAGATGCCCCTATAATTGCTAGCGCAATTCAGAATTTTTTAATTAATGAAAATCTTTCTGCAGAGAATTGTGTTGGCTTGGGATTTGACGGGTGTTCCACGATGGCAGGAAAAGAAGGTGGTGTGCAGGCCATTCTGAAGAAAAAGTACAGCAAATCTTTATTTTTCCATTGCTCAAGCCACAAACTAAATCTTGTGGTCAATGATGCTAGCAAACTACCAGAAATAAGAAACACAATTGCAACGGTTAAGGATACAATATCCTTCTTTAGGGAGTCACCAGTCCGCAGGAATTCGGTTCCCAATCTATTAAGACTCTGTGAGACCAGATGGTCTGAGAAATACAAGAGCATTAGAAAATTTTCAGAAAGCTTTCATGAAATCGTCAATGCACTAGAACATCTCTCGGTCGAAGGAAACTATGCTACAAGAAAATTTGCGTATCAATTGCACTGTGCAGTTACTAAACCAAATTTCATCGTATGTTTAGTCATGATTGCCAAATACTCTGCGATTTTGGAACCCGTTGTGAACGTTCTACAAGGTAAAAATATGGATTTGATTATGGTTAGGAAGCATATTGGTCAAATCATAGAGGTCATAGAGAAGGATCGACAAGAAATAGAGCATGTTTCTGATGAATTACTTAAAAAATCACATGATATCGCGGAGAAAGTCGGGGTTGAATTATCAGTACCACGAATCGTTAAAAAGCAAATGCATAGAACTAATCCACCATCTGAGGCTGCGATTGAATACTGGAGACGATCGTTGATCATCCCTTATCTTGACTCCCTAACTTTAGCTTTGAATGTTAGATTCTCACACGAAAATACACCTGCTTTTGCCTTATCCCATCTTCATCCTTCATACATGCTAAAAATGGCTCCAAAAGATTTAAAACAAAATGCAAAGTCTTTTATGGAATTTTATGAGCTGGGTGATATCTCTGCAGAATTAGATTTGTGGTATAATATGTGGAAAAAGAAGAATTTAGCAGAAGACAAATTAAAGGACATTGAAGTGGCTGCACTTTTGGAGGAGGCTAATATTTTTTTCCCTGCAACCAGGCGTGCACTCCTCATTTTAAGTGCTTTCCCATCCACTACGGCTACTGTTGAACGATCTTTCAGTACCCTTCGAAGGGTAAAGACCTGGCTCAGAAGTACAATGGGAGAGGACAGATTGACTGGGTTGTGTTTGATGAGCGTCCATCGGAAATTCTTCAAACAAAATCAGGACTGGATAGAAACGAAAGTTTTGAACAAGTTTTGTTTAAACCCGCGAAAAATGATATTAGTATAAGAAAAAATTCAAACTGAAATAAATGTAACTAAAAAAGATAATTATAGTAACTAATAAAACACTGCTATAATTAAATATAAATGTCTTTAAATTTTGTTTTCATTCGCATTTTCCCTGCTGAAATGTCAGAACCTGAATGACCAGACTTGCCCCCCCCCCCTAGTTTTGATCCTGGGTACGCCCCTGCGCTTCATTTTCGCAGATTTCTTATTCACACACTATTTTATACCGTGTAATAACTGAGTATAATATTGCAGTCGTTCAACCTATTATGTTTACTGCGGTGCTGCTGAAAAGCTGCTAAAAGCAGTGTTGCCTTGTCGTAGGGCGGGCAAAATTAATTTTAAACATAACTGAAATTACTCAAAATAGCTACTTTTTTTCAAAATAAATAGATAATTAGAAGTTTAGTTTCTAATTTTATTAAATATAGGTAGTATTAGTCTAGCTCGTCACATTTTTTAATTTTTACCCTATATTTACCTATTGTTTTTTCGACAATTTATTAATTGATTATGGACAATATATATACCAATTGATAGGATTTTATTCTCTTTAAATTAGGGCTCTTGACATTTTCCCGAAAAATTAATAGTTCCCGAGAAAATTGCAAAAACTAAAAAAAATGTACCTTTGGGGGTGGTTTTAGAGTGGTTTTTCAGGGAGGATACCCGGGCCTTCATCCTATCTTTTTTTCTAACCCCCCAATATACTCATTTCCAGTAAAGGCCAAACTTTAACACGCATGGTAACTCACAACCCATTTTTATATGGGAATTAATACCTACTACAGAGCAAAGTGTTATTTGTAATATAAAATATGTAGAGGCTATAATAGACAGAGAAGCTCGAATAGTGAAGCAGTCAATATTAGACCAAATTGTATTGTACCGTGTTCCAGGTCTAGCTTACACTAACTTGTACTCGAAAAAAAAACAAACAGTTAACGGTTGGGTTAAGTACAACATAGTATACCAGTAGTAACGAATAATAATGAGGCCTTAATAGTTGAACTGTTTGAATGCAGTTGAATAATACAACAAAATGAAGGTACTCGTAAATAGCGTCTTGGACGCATAAACGGTAAACAAGGCTAGTCAATGCAAAGAAGCCAAATGACCCAGGAGCTTGTATGTTCAAAAAGGTAAGAGCTACGTTAAGCAAAAGCAATAAATGGATGAAGTTAACAAGTGAGAAAACAAAGGTTATTAGACTTAACCTCAAAAGTAATTTTCATGTGTCAAATAGCACGCAAGGTTGGAAAACACTTAAAAGAGTGACGCCCAGAAGCTGGAACCGACCAGCGAAAAAATCCTAGCTGAAAAGCAGCCTGTTGCCGCTGGTAAAACGTGCGAGAGGCTTTGCGATAAAACAAGCGCAACAAAGAAGGTCATGTACAGTCGTGTTCAAATAAATCTGGAACATTTTTTTTTCAAATTTAGGTTGAGTTAAAATTTAACAATATATCCATGGATTTCTTCCAAAAATATAATTACTTTTTTATTATACCTGCATCAGAATCGCCGTTTAAAGCACGCCTGAGCGTGCGAAAACGGGCGATTAAAGCTCGCCAAGCTTTAAAGGTTGTCAAGGAAACGACTGAATGCAACAACGGACGTGGACGCGACAAAAACGTAAACAATTCTCGTAACTATAGTAGCAATATTATTATGCTCTCTCGATTTATCACGACAAAAATTATTTCTAAGTTTTTAGTGCCTAATTTATTTCCAGTATTGCAGGTATAATAAAAAATAGCCTAAAGTATTCGTGGATAACTGGTCTTTAAAACACTTGCTCTATTTTGAGCACTTCGGCTACGCCGTCGTGATCGAAAACTCGCTCGTGTTTTAAAGACCTTGTTATCCACTCATACTTTAATATACTATTTTATTATACCTGCATCAAAATCGCCGTTTAAAGCACGCCTGAGCATGCGCAAACAGGCGATTAAAGCTCGCCGAGCTTTAAACTTTTAAAGGTTGTCAAGGAAACGACTGAATACAATAACGGACGTGGACGTGACAAAAACGTAAACAATTCTTAACTATAATAGCAATATTATTATGTCCTCTCAATTTATCACGACAAAAATTATTTCTAAGTTTTTAATGCGTAATTTATTTCCAGTATTGCAAGTATAATAAAAAATAGCGTAAAGTATTCGTGGATAACTGGTCTTTAAAACACGCGCGAGTTTTAAAGACCTTGTTATCCACTCATACTTTAATATACTATTAAACGTTGACAAGTAAATGAAGTCTGTCATTTATCATACTAGCATGAAATCCATGGAGAAGTTGTTCAATTTTTAACCCAACCTACATTTAAAAATAAAATTGTCCGTAATTTATTTGAACACGACTACAGTGCAGTATCAAATAAGAACTGAAATTTTCGCTGTTCGCCTGAAATGCTAAGAAACATTTCCTTCGCACTATTTTTATTCACTTCTTCTTGTAGTGCTTATCCTATCGGATGTTAGCGACCAATAAGGCTACTTGAACTTTGGAAACCGCAACTCGAAATAACCGTGTTGTAGTCTTATTATACCAATTGCCAACATTTTTTATCAGAAAGTACGACCAGCGTTTCTTTTACCATCAATTCGTCGTCGTAAAATTAACTGTAACAATTTATATTTTCCTTCTCTCATCACCTGACCTAAATATTACAGCCTTCGTCTTTTAATTGTAGGCATAATTGCTAGTGAACAGTTCATTCTATTTAATATTTCCGCGTTGGTCACTCTGTCTTTCCAAGATACACGTAACATGTGTCTGTAGAACCACATTTCGAAACTATTAATTTTGTTGCATAATTCGTTAGTTAACGTCCAGGATTCCATCCCATACAAAAGTTCAGCAAAAATAGCACTTTAAAAATAATTTTCTTAAATGTAGATCAAAATCACGGTTACACAAGATAGGTTTTAAATTATTAAATGCTTATCTTGCTTCTTCGATGCGACTTCTTACTTCCAGTTGTTGTCTTCCTTCATTGCTGATCAACGTTTCTAAATATTTATATGAAATCGTACTCTGTATTGATTGCTTATTTATTGATTTTCCCAATGGCGTTAACTGTTTTTTACTTCCTTTTACAATAAAGGAAGTATTGGATTTACCCAAAAATTCGAAATTGAGTTTTCAACAGATCTTCACATTTTAGAGTCCCCTGAACCCAAAAAAACATATTTTTTTATTGATCTGTATGTGTGGCTGTGTATGTGTCTGTCTGTGTGTTTGTGAACAGAATATCTCAAAAACGAAAAGAGGTATGGCGTTGAAACTTCATATATAAGTTTTGTGTACTATGTAGATGCGACAGCAAGCTTTTTAAGAAAATCGCGTAACCGGAAGTAGGTGTTTACTCTTGTAATTTTTCAGTTTTTTTCGATTTTTTCAAAAACGTCTCTAACGATTTTTTTCAAACTTTACATATTTATTACATTTTGAATGTGTATTGATGTGAGATAGGTGATTTTTTAGTTGAATACTTCTGAAATGGGTTTCTTTTGTTTTTTTTATATTTTTTTTATTAACTCCTATTTTAAATAGAACACCCGGTATATTATTACATTTTTGAATTCACCTTAAAATTTGCCTCTTCAACTAACGCTCTATTTTGTACCATTTTTGCAGAATTTCTAATTTTGAAAAATTTTGACAATTGCTTAAAATTTTTTGGCTAAATATAAGATCACTGAAGTTGTGTACGTGTACCACACCAGATTTTTGTAATTATCACGTACTTCGTTTTCTTAAGATTCATTTCCAAGCCATTCAATTTACTGATTTTATACAGTCGATTGAAAATATTTTGCAGATCCGGTTGTTTCTTCCATAAGGATATAGTCGTCGGCACAACGCAGGTTATTTATTAATACGCCATTAATTTTTATACCTTCTGTGCTTGGATCGAGTGTTGTTTTAAATATCATCAAGGGGTAGACATTGAATAGTAGTAAAGAAAGCATGCATCCTTGTTTGGCTCCCGTGTAATGCGGAACACCTTCTGTGCAAATTAGGCTTTTCCACTTACTCCTCCTAGTTTAAAAACGGACTATAGATTTTCATGTTGTTGTTTCTTTTCGAAGTGCAAAGCCAATGTATCCAGCCTCTATATCGCTTAAGTGACGGTACCAGACATACAGACGCCTAGAGTGATAGTCAGTAATCCAGCGGAGGAACGCAATAACAAAAAATAAGTCAACGCAGGTTCATACATACTGCTATGAACACATTTTAGAAGCTTTATATTTCAAATAATAATTATTAGTAATTAATAACTTAACCAACAAAACGAATATTTATTATAAGAATGTCTAGTACATGTAATAACTTTAAATTTCAGATTTAGGTTTGGAATTTCATGCAACAAAAACATAAACTGTAAACAAAACAATTGGGGTGGCTTCTTCGAGGGGTTTGGTTGTGTTTTGCCAAGTTGCCCCAAAAATAAGTTTTATTTCTATGTGCTATTAAATACCCAAGTTAACGAAAAGTAGTATTGAGAGATTGTGTCCTGGGTTATTTTTAGAAGTTTTTCCTTGCATTGGGCTTCCGCACAGGTAAATACGCGGCGTAGATTTGATCCAGTGAAAGTAATGGTATTTGGATGTTATTCTACGGAGGTCCAGCCAGATTTATAAGTTTGTGTACAAGTGTATAAGCAAGCAACATACGTGTAGTGCAGCGGAGCCCTACATTTATGGCCCCAGCTTCAGTGAAAGCGATTCGGAAGGTCTCTGAGAGTAGCAGTCGATCATCAGGTGGGTCCGAGAGCAGATTTAGGCCTAGCTAACTGCAGGCCGACAACAACGGCTTGTCCAGAGCATAGTGGGTAGTCCAGCTCGGGGTTGGTAGCTCTATATTCATCACAGATGCCATTAAAGGGTCAGATTTGCCACCTAAAAGTGTTATTTTTGTGATTTTACTCCATTTACGTCGCCCTAGCGCCCTATTTCCGAACCGGAAATGGGTGTTTCGTTTTATGACGCGGAATACTTACCTTCGATTATTATAGCATAGCAACAACTTTAATTGTGTTCACATCAAGGGTTTAATAAAAATTCTGAGCTTTTTTATGTACTTTTGAGATCAGGAAACCATCTTGATTATTTTTGTAGGTTTCATCAGTTAGAAATACCACACTTGTTAATTCCCATTAGTTTAAATAGCAGCACACAGAGTGCTTACAATTAACTGAGTAATATAAAATAAGACTTTAAATTATTAATAATAGCAAATCAGTAGTTTTAATTTGGATGTAGCGAGCTAACTCCGAGTCATTTAATTATAAATAAGAAGTTTAATAAAATATTAGCCTGGCACATTTATAATAGTGGATCAGAGTCGAATACAGCGAATATTTTGCACAAGTGCAATAGCCGGCATATAAGCATTCTTTACGGACCTAGGGCAATGGCAACAAATTATGTCCTGTTATTGGTTAACGACTGCTGGCCTTGTGCTGTATTAGATTTAGTTGCGTGATTTTATACGCAGCTGTAGCTGTAGCATTGCTCATGGAATTATTTTAGTAGGTAATTGTTACTTGATACGTTCATTCATCTGCTTGTAGCAATATCGAAATCATAGGAGCTAGGGAATGTAGATAGTTTATCTTAATTCCTAAAAGCCTGTATTACTAAATAGTGTTAATGGAGTATATTGAAGTTTTTAAATAACATAACAAATTATAATACTTTAAAGTTAAATCAGGTTATTTTTAATATTGTCACTTATAATACCATGAGTAGTCAAAGTTATGTCGACTATTTTTGTGGTGGTGTCACGAATGTCCATTGCGCTTTGGTACGATTAGGACGAGTGCGATAGCACGAGTCCTAATCCCAAGCGCAATGGACATGAGTAGTGATACCACCGCAAAAATAATCTAATTAACTTTGACTAAGAATGGTATTCGAGGGACTATTTAATGAACCAAACTACTTTTTCAAATTAGTTTTCAGTAAATCTAGCAACAAACTACGCAATTTCTATAGTAACAGAACACTAATATTGACTTTTTCTAATAAAAATCACATTTGTTTAAAATAGTCACTTGAATACCTTCTAGGAAGATATATCCACTGATATTTTTTTGATTGGTCAAGAAACGTCAGAATTCTGGATTTTCATTGGTCACTTTTTGACAGATGACAGGTGAATTGAATAGTCACTTATAATACCATGAGTAGTCAAAGTTATGTCGACTATTTTGCGGTGGTGTCACGAATGTCCATTGCGCTTTGGTACGATTAGGACGAGTGCGATAGCACGAGTCCTAATCCCAAGCGCAATGGACATGAGTAGTGATGCCACCGCAAAAATAATCTACTTAACTTTGACTAAGAATGGTATTCGAGGGACTATTTAATGAACCAAACTACTTTTTCAAATTCGTTTTCAGTAAATTTAGCAACAAACTACGTGATTTCTATAGTAACAGCACACTAATATTGAGTTTTTCTAATAAAAATCACATTTGTTTAAAATAGTCACTTGAATACCTTCTAGGAAGATATATCCACTGATATTTTTTTGATTGGTCAAGAAACGTCAGAATTCTGGATTTTCATTGGTCACTTTTTGACAGATGACAGGTGAATTGAATAGTCATAATTATATTTGTATAGTTTGGTAGCCTTCTATATTTCGAGTTTCAAGTTATAACTTTCTGTAATTTACAATTGTAACTGGACAGAGATTGGATTACCAGATTATGAAAACAGGGTATGTAAAATGTTATCTTCGAATTGAAAGTTAACATTGTCACCAACAAAAAATACCGAAGATGACCAAGCTGCAGGTTTTTGGAAATTAATCATTCTCCTTGTATTACGTGTTTGTTTAATAATGCATGTCGATATTGAAAAATTTGAAATAAGAGGTGTAAACAGAAAATCCCAATCAGTCTGCTCAGTGTATTTCACTTTTCACCTTCACACCACTCTTCCTATATTTCTTACCTATCCTCTAACTGATATCAAATTTTGGTGAATTATTTTATCCATTAAAGGGATCATTTGTTCATTTAAAAAAATGTAGACCCTTAGCTTACTGTAATAAAAAATAAATACGAAATATTTAAAAATCACTGTTGATCTAATTTTATCGAAAAAAGTTCTTAAAAGTTGTCCAGAATTTCATTCTGACATGTATCATACAACAAGAATAATATAAACGAAATAAATAAATTATACCTATTGTTATGCACATATTTTAGTTTCTTTTTGTACCTATCAAATAGGTAAAATTCGCCAAAAATAGTTTATGTTGTGGAAATACACCAAGTCACTTGATATTGGAATGTGCCATTCTTAGTTACTACTTTCTTGTGTATTCTTGTATGTTAAACATAATCGCAAATTTTTTAATATTTAGAACTTACCACACGACCCGATTAATAAATAAATAATGCTTTGGTATTTTTCAATTGCTCAGCGCCGGTACACACAATTTGTATTTCTCGCGGAATGAAATAAAGCAGTTTTTCTAATATTTAGATTGTTATTGAAAAACAAACACATTTGAAAAAACATGACACCCATAATTATAAAAAACAAACTTAGGGTAGTTATTTTTAAACCGAAACTTAAAAATGAAAGATATATTGGGACACATTTAACATGATAAATAGATAAATTTAAGAAATGAGTTCGTAAACATGTTGTAGTTGCTGTTAAAGTGTTAATAACAAAAGAAATCAAATTCATGCTCGTTCACGTAAGAAGTATTGCAGCAATTACTGTCGGTGCAGTCGGATATGTTTCTAGTCGGTGGTAGTTTACGTCGGCGATTATTTCAGTTAGATGTAAATCCACGTTGGTTGCATTTCAGTTCGGTGGCATTTCATATATTTGTTACAACGTTTCTGAGGTCTGCAGTAAACCAAGTCGGTGGCAGTTCAAGTCAGATGTAAATCCAGATCGGTCGTAATCAACGTTTCCAATTTTTTATTTTGTGATTTCCTTGAGCAAATCAAAATTTTTCTCTAATTTCCAATTTTCCCCTAACCTGTATTTACGTCGCTACAGTGTTACTAAACCTTTCCAAATTTTCCAGTTTTGAGAATTTTTAAACCAAAATTTTAAAAATGTTTCCTTTTGGAAATGTTTAATACCTTTACTTGTCACTAATTTATTATTTGCTGTTTATATCTGTGATGCAAGGTATATAAGGCGTAATGATTCCGCCCATTAATTATGAGAGGGCATAATGAGCGGGCGTTACCATTACGCCCCATTTTTACGGCTTGGGCGTTATGGACTGCTTTTCAAGATTTTCAATTCATTTAAGTATTGAAAGTGGAAAGTAAAACGTTGAATGCACGGGAATACCTTAATATTTATTGCCTTAAGGCATAAACATCTTCATTATGCCATTGGTACCTACATAAATATCTATCATTAACCTGTTTAACTGGAAATATCGCGCAGTTTCTGAATCGACTTCTCTAAATTCTGAAGTTTCCTAGAATGTGTAAATTTCTCTTAGCCCTTAAATGATCTGAAATTTCTCTAGAAAAGGAAAATTTCCCTATAATTGGCAACGCTGGTGGCAATCCACATCGGTGGTAGTCCGTTCTCACCGTCCATTGGGATTATTGAACCACACATGGGCCATACGCATAATTTTCTAAGGCGATTGTTGTTTTTTATCCAAAATTTGCCGTCCCTAGAAATTTTACGCTAGAAGCGATCGCTTCTTCTGCTTTATTACCAATACGGCGCTGCAATTACTAGCTCTACATAGATTGATATTTGTTAAGATTTTATAAACGAAAACAAACAGTATCCTGTACCTGAGAAATCAAAATAATTTATAAAAGTGTGCAATTAACATGCATTAAAATGAAAAGATATATATATATATATAAAAGACGGAAAGCAGAAGAGATAACTTCAATAGTCACTGAAGCAATGTTGTTTTTTCGATGGACTGTGGAGAATTTAAAAGATATTATTACAACAGTATCGTACTGTAAAAATGAAGTACAACAATGTAAAAAGTTACAGGAAAATACAAGAAAAATTTAACAATATTTGAAACGACATAAAAATAATAAAATGTACTAGTAATTGGTCCCATTTCATTTTGCGTTTGGTTGATTTAAATTCATATTTAGTTTCAGATTTCTCTTTCTTTTTTTGGTTATTATTTCTGTTGCAGCTGGCCTGCCAGTAGACAGACATTTACTTGCTTTTGTCGCTAGTACGCTTGTTCTTGTCAAAATAGTTGGTTGAACTCCAATTCTTCAATAGTATTTTTATTGCATTGTCTTTTTCAGTTTCTTGAACTAACGCATTTTTAAATTCAAATAAATACAGTTCTTTAATTAAAACACACTTGGATGCAACGCGATGTATAAATTGACAGGTTCAGCGTTTCAACCTGTTGCTGTTTAAGTGGTGGAAGATAAGTAACCAATCAGATGTAGGTATTTATTCCTCTATTGCTCTAGGTCTGTAAAGAATGCTTATATGCACCCGGGATTTGCACAAGTGCAATATTCGAGTATTTGCGGCAGCAAAATCAAACCAGCTAGGTATACAAGAAATTTCAGAAAGAAAACTGAAAACTCTTTAAAATGGAATAATATGGTATACAAAGGATGACATTTTTTCAGAGAATAGTCTGTATATTCGAGTATTTCTCGAGAACCCGGATGTACAGAATGCACTAGGGATATAACTACTGAATATTTCACCCTATTGGGTTCTAAAAATTTTTTAAAGTGGCAACCCTGATTACATAACTTCCTAGTTCCAAAAGTGTTGGGATTGATGTTTTATCAATACAGGTGTGATTCTGTGATTAATATTAATCAATTCATCTTTCTCGCCTCGTATCTTATTAAATGTTCGACTTCGACTCTTTGAGGTTCGAAATCTCTGTTTAGTTCACTTCAGTGTCAGTTGCAGCAAGACACATTTGAAACAGGTTAAGTATTGTGCGGGTTCAGGCGAACAGCTATTAACTATTATTCTTTACTTTACAGACGGTTTAAAGGACCACTATGTTATTATTGAAGTAGTTCCTAATTCTTCCAACTAATCTATAAAGACTTCGCTTTGTTTGCTAAGGTAAACTGCAAATGGTGAACACTAGAAAAAAAAAACGGTTACCACCTTTACCAAATATGTAAATCTCGTGCACATGAATAGAAGAATATAAAAATAAAAATAACATCTGACTTTAAGGGCTGTTTTAGACGAGTATAATGAGCTAGTGAACGGAGCGGGAGCTAGGGTATCCAGCTCCCGTTGCTACATATTATTTCGCATCCTTAATGTTATAGATTCACATCCTACAATATGTAAAAAGAACACGACAAAATAAATTAAACACATACCATTTCAGCAATATTTAGTAGTTCTTGAAATTAACAATATTTCGTTTATAAATATAAAATATTCAGGTTGCTTAATTTCAGCGCTCCTGAAAATATATATATAAAATTGCTCTAAACACATTCATTGTTTAATTTTGAACTGAAAAAGTCAAAAAATTATATGTATATTAGGTGTACACCACATTCACTATGCCCTAGTTTCTCCTCTGCTAGTAAATTGTATTTAATGCTATGTTTCTGTTTAAAATATTATTTTTAAAGTAACTCAGTCTTTATAGCACAGTATATAAATGTGATTATAATTTTCTAATATGTCAATTAGTTGCAATAATACGTACTTGTTCCAGGTATGGCAACTCGAATGTTCCTGTAATATATTGAGCGAAAAAGTGTTACTTGCAAGCCAATCTTAAACTAGCCATGATGACCACTAATCCAGAAGCAGTAGTTAATAATTTATTTTATAATAGTCCAACAACAACTTCACTGCATCGATTAAGAGACTTAGATCACAATGAAGATATTAACAAATTATCTATCAAACCAGAAATCATTGTAAGCAGTAACGACGTCACCGCTTATTCGGAAATTGATATTAAATGCGAGTGTGAAATTAAAGACCAAAGTTATGTGACTCAAAATTTAACAGTACAAAAACATAGTTTTGTTTTGAAGCCTACTACAAGTAAACAAATATTCTCTTGCTTTGTTTGTGAATATAAAGCAGCACAGAAAAGTATTTTAGCCAGACATATGAAAATTCATGCAGACGAAAAACCTTATTCGTGTTCGGTGTGTGATTTTAAAACTGCCTACAAACATAATTTAGTTTGGCATGTGAGAACTCATACAGGTGAAAAACCTTATTTTTGTGCTGTGTGTGGGTACAAAACTTCCCACAAACCGCATTTAGTTGCGCATGTTAGAACTCATACAGGGGAAAAACCTTATTCTTGTTCTGTTTGTGATTATAAAACTGCCCATAAACCTAATTTAGTTTTGCATGTGAGAAGTCATACGGGCGAAAAGCCTTATTCTTGTTTTGTGTGTGATTATAAAACTGCCCGCAAACATAGGTTAGTTATGCATGTGAAAACTCATACGGGTGAAAAACCTTATGCTTGTTTTGTGTGTGAGTATAAAACTGCCCATAAACATAGTTTAGTTAGGCATGTGAAAACTCATACGGGCGAGAAACCTTATTCTTGTTCTTCGTGTGAGTATAAAACTTCCCATAAACCTAATTTAGTATCACATGTGAAAAGTCATACGGTTGAGAAACCTTATTCTTGTTCTGTGTGTGAGTATAAAACTGCCCACAAACATAGTTTAGTTTCGCATATGAAAACTCATACAGGTGAAAAACCTTATTCATGTTCTGTGTGTGATTTTAAAACGGCTCGAAATCCTAATTTAGTTTCGCATTTGAAAACTCATACGGGCGAGAAACCTTATTCTTGTTCTCTGTGTGGGTATAAAACTTCCCACAAACCTCATTTAGTTATGCATGTGAAAACTCATACTGGCGAGAAACCTTATTCTTGTTCTGTGTGTGATTATAAAACTGCCTTAAACTGCAATTTAGTTAGGCATATGAAGACTCATACAGACGAGAAATTTTATTCTTGTTCTGTGTGTGATTATAAAACTGCCAATAAATATAATTTAGTTTTACATGTGAAAAGGCATACAGGCGAAAAACCATTCTCTTGTTGGGTTTGTGATTATAAAACTGCATATAAACAGCAGTTAGTTGCACATGGAAAAACTCATATGAACGAAAAATATTAATGTTGTTGGGTTTGTAAATATTGTTATGATACCTAAAGAACAGTTTTGGATGAATATTAATGTAAATATAAAATTTGGTAGATTAAAACAATCAACTTAGAAAAGTTTAAAAAGAATTGGCTGTTTGAATGAAAGTCATTAATAGAATTTGAATTTGATGCAATTTAAGTTGAAAGGTAATAGCACTGGAGTATTCTGTAGTGGTTTTGAAAGTTAGAAGGTAATTACAAGCTCATGTTACATGTGACAAATATAATTTTTATTAAAAATAATATAATGAAGTAGGTAGAACTCAAATAAGTTTATTTTGTAGAGGGCATGAATAATTGTAACATAGCATCTAGACATATTTTGTTATAATTATTGAAAAATAACAAATTGAAACAACATGTAATTTCGTATTTTGGTAGTAATAAAAAGTGGAAATTTAACGGTTTACTTAAATTTTATTTGGAAAAGGTAAAAGGGGTAATAAATAAATCTACGAGGTGTAAAATAAAATGAAATATTAACAAAATGAAGATAACAGTTACGTACTGAAGATAATTTGGAATATGGTTTAACTGGATAGTAGCAAGAATAAGAAGCAAGAATATAATAAGATTTGGATAGAATTGATTTAATTTTAATACTACAATTGATAAGAAGTTACATTGATTGGAAGGTCATTGATTGCTGGACTTGTTGAGGGACTACTGAAGACGTGTAGATCGGTATACATACTGGAATTGGTGGAGGAACTACTGGATTCTGGTGATTCTGTTGGTTACTGACAACAGAGATGACTAAAGCTGGAGCTAAGGGAGTAGAAAATTAATTTGGATCATCTGTGGGAGCAAACTTGCCGTGAAGGCGTTGGAACGAGGGAAGCTGTTGGGGGTGACTGTAGTGTTGGTGAAAAGAAAGGGACCATTTCTGGAGGCAGCCAGGAGTTTGACGAGTTGGCAGCTATTTGTTAATAAGCAGTGCTTCATAGCTAACTATCTGGGGATTCGAGCTATGGACGTCAGGAAGAGTGCTATCTTGAGGTTACTTTGAAGCGGTGAGAATGAGAGGAGTCCAGGTGGGTTATTAATTTCTCCTATCGAAGCAGTAGTAAATAAAAGACAATTAGAAAAGTGTAATTAACTATAATCAAATACTTATCATATAATATTGAGTCACTAAGAGGTGAATAGAATTTATATTTGTCATATTGATTGGAAGTGTTCGTGGAGCACTGTTTTGACGTACAAGGTTCATGTCATTAAACAATTTAAAGTCATTATTAAAATAAAATAGCAATTAATAAGCAACTAGATAATCGAACTAACCCTGAAAAGAGTCTCAAGGCGCTACCGTTATTAATAAGAATATAATATTGAAGTTCATATTTTAATTTTAAAAAATTCAAAATTTTGATCTGTCGTAATGCTTTTTTTAACTCTGTGAACGTTTTTAGTTGATTGTGGTAATTTCTTAAAACAACGAAAGAGTGGGGACTCGTAAAACAGCTGTTGAAAGTGTAATCGTTTGTCACAAATACAAAGTTTGCCATAGGCAGAGCAAACAGGCAATATTTAGATGCTGGATTTAATAAGTTACGAATAAAAATAAGAGTCATTTGGTAAAATGTATAATGAGGTATAGCGATCTAACAGCATAATTAATATTAAGTCAATAAATTACTTCAGAAAATTGTTTTCCCTGTATTTTTAATTTCTACCTACTGCATATGCACACAATTCTAATCTTATTAACCACAAATGCACCACACAGATACACACATAACTTGGACTGGTAGTTACAATTAAAGCAAAATAGCAGTCGCGTAAGCAATATCTTAGGTTTATATTATCTACCTAAGCCTATGAAAGAATGGCTCCAGAAAGTTGAATGAAAATTTTAATCAAATTTAATGTAATTTATATAATGTACAAACAGGTTTTAGAGTTTGCTTCATGTTTCACTGCATGGACACAGATATAAAATTGTGTAAATGTGAAAGTCTACAGCCAATTTTAGTAAGCTATATAACAATTGCATACACTTTTTAATTGTGAAACGCCACTCCTGGTGTTGGTTTTTGCTGTGGCTTTTACAACGGTATGTAGGGTATATCCCATTTTTATGCACAAACCTTAAATTGCACCTGATTACTTCAAGATTACTCGTTTTTCTCAATATCATGCTTTTGTGTCGATGCTTTTTCACCAAATTACGACAGCCACACTGATTTGTGTCACACTTCCTTTTTCTTGCACAAAATGCAGGGTGAGGAGTCCCCAATCTAAGAGTTATTTATTGAAAATTTGCATAGGCACACATATTGTAGCTGTGCTCATCTTTTACAGTTATGTTTTTATTTTTGAAAGTGTAGTGCTATTAAGGATCATAATTTGCATATCCTTAAATACACCCTACTACTATCTACAATTATTTTGTTTTTTATAAATGTTTTTATGATATCTGAATTGGTTCCCCAGAAAATGATAACATGTCGCATTAAAGACTTAAAATTTACACAGTATACTCATTTTCAAGTATCAGTATTCATGTCTCTGGAATAGCTTCAGATACAAATGATTGATATGAGTGCTCCAGTTTGAAAATTCATCTACGACCATTCCTAAAAATTTACAGTGTTATGATATACTCGTATGTATATTGCAGTGGTATTTAGCCCTCTACTCAGCTCTGGTAGCAATGCAAAGAAATTCAAAATAATGTCACTAAAGGACAGAGATGAGGTAATGCATACAACTGAGAAATTCCGTATAATTTATCATATCATAACCAGAATGGCGAAACTTGGCCATTAACATTGAAAGTAATTGAATTAATAGAAAAATATTGAAGCTCAAATTTTATGTATTGGAGTTAGTAAAATAATTTTAAACATAATATAAAAGGTTTGGGCAATGTAGAAACAGAACCTAAAAATTTGTTAAAACTGGCACAATAGTTCTAAATATGCACAGCTTAAAATGAAGCGTTAGCTATTAAAATAATAATTACATAAAGACGTGTGTTATGAGCTTTTTAAAATAAGGTAAGAGAAGAGGATAAATGAATGGATCATGGTGCAATAGAGCACAATCCAGAAGAAAATTCTGAAATAGAACATGCAACCAAGATTAATATAAACGTTGGGGAAAAGGACACATTATTTTATTAATGAGGAAAATCACACATTAACAGGAAATGAACAAAGTTAGTGTAAATAGTTAATCAATAGAATGACGTGCGCGACAAGACAGTTATAATAAAACGAAGTGAGTGGCGCTAAGAGACGTTTTTAAAGAAGAATTTGAAAAGCATTTATTTTAGTTGTAAGAAATTTCACAAAGTGTATTGTAAAATTTGAATTTATTGTTGGAAGTTGTTAATTTGTATCCAGTTTATATCCTGTCAATTCGAATTTAGATGCTTTATTGTTTATAAGAAGCTTGGTCAGAAAATCAATTAAAATAAAATTATTCTTGACATGCCAGTTTTTGCTCTACTAATTTATTAAGTTTTCTCATAGTAAACATAAAAATATTGAGTTTAAAATATCACCAGTGTGTAGAGAAATTCGTGCTGCATCAGTGAGAGTAACGGTGACGATTTCTACGCTATAAAATTAATTTTCGTCGGCCACCTCCTCCGATTCCAACGGCAGTCGTCCCAGCATGCAGAGCAGGAGTTCTGCGGCTTTCCAGAGGCTGATATAGGGTACCAGCAGGTCCGGCCAAGGTCTACAAGACTCCGCACGTACGTCTCAGCATCCAGGGGGCTCAACAAACAGCGCAGGCACCATAGAAGAGGTCTCCGAGGCAGCATCCGAAAGAAAGTAAGGTTAGTGCATTTGCCAAAATTAACCGGCGCAAAAAGCAGGGAAAGTGATACCTTACCTAAAACACGAGCTGCGGAACCGAAATCCAGCTATTGTTCCTGTTCATGAGCAGCTATGTCTTCAGGATTTATATTTTAAGTCCAAATTTTGAGGTTAAGAATAACAATTGCATGGAAGCGTCCTTTTGGAACAAGTTAATCGCGGTTTTAGCCTGGAAAACAAAAGAGCTTAGTGACGCCGATTGAAGGCGCGAAATTAAAAACTTACCTGATGAAATTGCTCATTAAAACCTTTTAACAATTCATTTAAAAACGCAGGCGGACAGCGTAAGTTGAATTATGTGGGTCTTCTTCTTTCTTCTTTTGCGGTGCGGGAGTTGACCCCGCGGCACTCAGGCCTGAGGCCCATTGTGCGTACCGCTTTTTATATCTCGTCTTTGAATAGGCCGGTACCAACCGCAAAGGCTAGCACTTGGCCTATAGGGATGAGCCTTATATCCTCCGGTTGTAAAAACGCTGCGCCGAAGTGTTTGTGTCGCAGGGTCATCAGTCTGACACACTGGCATAATATGTGCTGGGAAGATTCTTCCTCTTCCCCGCATAGCCTGCAGATCGGATCATTTGTGATACCGATTCTGTGCAGGTGTTTGTTGAGGTGACAGTGCCCTGTTAGGAGTCCTGTTACTATCCTAATTTGCTTCTTACTGAGTTTTAGAAGCTCTTTGGACGTCGACAGCGATAACTCCCCAATAAAGAGTTTAGCTTGCCTTAGTCCCTGCTGTAAAGACCATTCACGAAGGAACCGGGTCCAGACCCATTTCTTCATTTCTAGCTTTACGTTGCAATATGGTATCCCAAGAATTGGCTCGGGTCCAGGCGGGTCACCACTGGAGCCCTGCCTAGCCAACTGATCCGCCTCTTCGTTACCGTCAATGTTGCTATGACCTGGTACCCACAGCAACTTTACAGAGTTCTGCACGCAGAGTCTCGTTAGCGCCGCTCGACATTCAGACACTAGTTCCGAAGACACCCTGAAGGAATTCAGGGCTAAGAGAGCGGCCTGGCTATCCGAGCAGATGTAGATATGCTTGTTAGTAAAACCTCTGTCTAGGTTTTCATAAACACAGGCCAGGATGGCAAACACCTCGGCCTGAAATACGGTGGCGTACCTGCCCAGTGAGAACGCACGCTTCACTCTAGGTGATTCGCCATAGACGCCCGCCCCTGCGCCAGCCTCCGTCCTAGAGCCGTCTGTGAACCAGATAAGTCCCTTAGGAGTAAGGAGGTTATGGCCACGGGCAATCCAGTCCTCTCTAGAAGGGATGACTGTTTTATATGGCCTATTGAAGGAAAAGGAGGGGACCATACGATCACTCCTCATGCTGAGGGTATCGTGAGCCCCTGCCATAAATGACAGGACCCTCGAATGCCCCAGCGTCCCTCCTACCTTTGTCCACTGGCCCCCACACTTAAGCCTGTAAGCCGCCCTTCTAGCCTCAGCCTCAATCATTAGATGAAGGGGCACGAGTCCGAGAAGGGCTTCCAGGGCCGTTGTGGGTGCTGTTCGCATTGCTCCCGTCACTCCTAGACAAGCTCAGTTTATCTGTCAGTTTATCTGCACCGGCGCAGTACTGTTCGAATTGATTTTCAAATCACTTTTGCAGTGGCGTCAGAGCCAGTTTTTTAAAATTCGATTGAAATTAGGAACCCAAGACCTGAGATTTTGAGTTTCATGTGTACTTTATTTGAGCTAGCAATTTATTATTAACAGATGGATGCATTATCAATATAGGGCAAACTACTATAGCGAATGTTATAAATCGGCGAATCCAGAAATTAATCAGTCGAAGTTTGATTTTTACAAAATTAAAAATAATTTATGTGGTAGACTTTTGATTGAATTTATTTATCAATCATATCACAACAATATCTTATAAGCCATTGCAATATGTAGGTTACTAATATTTATACTATTACTATTAGCAAAGATTACAGAACAAATGTAAGATGCGTCACTCGTCCAATCGGAGCGTTCTAAGACGGTTTGCCGCCAGTGCTTTTCGATCTCCCGGCATTATACGGGTGTTTCTCGAGACGTAACGGTCGTTTTGTTCTTGTGCTATCACGGCGTTTAACTTTGAAGTGAAATTTCGTTTGTAAAAGCCGCGAGTGACGCATCTTATATTTGTTCTGTAATCTTTGCTATTAGGAAGATCTGTTTTGCTATGTTTAGTTTTAAACAAATTGCAATTACAGTCAGTTCATTTTCTATGTGATAGGGTAGGCGGGTATTTTTCTTGAAATTTTTAGAACGGTGTAGAAATATGCCAACAAATATACTCATAGGTTAGGTCACTCCACTTTTGACATTACAAAAATGACAGAGTACTAGTTAAGCAGTTAAATTATTAAAAGTGATGAGTAAAATGATTACAATAGTATTTTATTACATTATATGTGCGTTTTTTTCATAGAGACACTAAAATATTATTATTTAATGCTGACATTTAGTAATGACATTTGTTAAACACAGTTTCAAACTATACAAAATCAAAAGGGTATTAGAATCACATAGAAAATGAACAGGCTATAATTTATGTTTACAATTAATTTATTCTTTTTAAACCAACTTTCAGTGTTGCAGTTCTGCTGTTATTTATTAAATTTGTAAAATTTGAACCCCTTATCAATAAATTTGTATCGTCACCATAATTCGTAATTAGAAAGTTGCCCTCAATACTACAAAGATCATATTATAAAAACCTAAAATGCTTCCTTGTGCTGTTCCTGTTGTAACTGTTTTAATGCCAGACTTAAAGATACTAAATTTATGACAAATTAGATACACTTTGTTATCTGTTAGTGAAATATGACTTGTTCCATTCCAGGGAATTTTCTTGGAAAACCACATTTTTCAGTTGGAACAATATCAAATCACGGCTTACACAATCGTAGGCCTTGCATAGATTTAAAAAAAGCTGCAATATCCTTGTCAAGTCTAAAATAGTTTTTACGAACTGGAAAATAGCTGCAGTTGTTTATCGTCTGTATAGATAGGTAAGTTGTCTCAGAAAACGAATTGCATGTATTCGTAAAACCTATAAGCCGTCGGCATATCATTTGAAAAAATTTAGAGAAACCAGGTAGAATACTTATTGACTTGTATTTGTTTAAAGCAATTTGTTAACGGTAGTTTGTAGCTTCCCTGGAGTTAGGGAAAACCTGCTAGTTGAATTTTATTTCTAAGTACTAGTCATCATCATCATCATTATCAGCGCTTTTTTATATCCATTTCTGGATGTACGCCTCCCTTTGACGCCTCCATTCTGAGCGGTCCGTGGCAACTCCCATCCACCGAGTTCCTGCTGTTGTCATAATGTCGTCCCTCCATCGAGCTCGGGGTCTCCCACGGTTTCTTTTTCCCGTCATAGTATTAGTACGTGGTTTCAATTGGTAATGTCGCATACTTTAGTAGAGACCTAGCTAGTTGTGTTTTAGTTTTAAGCTTTCGTTATATTTATCAGGTGATTTCGCATGCAACTCCCCTAGTAATTAGCTAGATTTCATCATTTGAATTTATTCTGTCCCAATTGTAGTTACATTGACGCCTGGTGGTTAGGCAACTTTATGCGCATTTATTATAAACAAACTCCCTGGTCTGATTTGTTGCAATTGCAGTGCTGTTGTCTTTTGATGCAGTTCAACTTTTCAGGAGGTTTCTTTTCCCCAAAATTTTGGAAAGTTCTTGATATCCTGGAATTTGTGGAACACATGATTGATTTCTGACGCTTTTTCCCATTTAAGATTTCGTGCAAGCTGGTTGTGCACCGGGTCTGTGGTTCAATTATGAGCTAATTGTTTCGGCTCCGATCCGTCTTGTTATATGGAGGATCTAGAAGTACTAGTGCCCTTTTGTGACGTTCGTAATTAGTTTTGTTGGTTTACTTACGTCGGTCGCCATGGGGGATTAATTTCGGGCCAACGTTAATTTTACACGTCCACTCTGGCTACACTTCAACATTAGGTAAGCTGACGATAGCCCCCCGGCTTCTTAATCGAGGGTTTACTTAGGAATTTTGTACGTTTTCATCCAAAGTTTAGTGGGATTCAAATTTGCGATGGGAACCAACCCATGTGCTCCTATAATTTGATGCATTACAATTGGATTTTGCTAACTACCCGCTATGAACCCCGTCAGGGAATAAGAGGTCACCTTTTGCATACCTGCAGTCATTTCGCTGCCATTGCTGACGTCGCTGGATCTGTCACTGGAAGCAGATGCCCTGGCTCCGTCTCCGTTGCCCCAGGTGCACAAGCTACAAGAAAGCAAGCAGGATAAATATATTTGGGTGTGTACTACTGCAGGCGAACCACTCGTTTAGTTAATATAAGAGCACACTGTACCAATCGTCTCGCCATGTGTATTTTGGTTAGAATAGCACAATTAATAATAGGGCATGTTAACTAAATCGTTCCCCCTTGCGCATTTATGTTACGATCAGGTGAATCATTGGGTACAGATAGTACGAGAGCAGGATATACTCGTCGCTTTATTTTAGACGTTTACTTTTGGGCTCCAGTTAGGGCCAGCTGCACTGCAGCTCACTGATAGTTATTGTTTAAAAAAATTACCTCGGCTATCCTGTAGTAATTTAGATTTGATCTCCAGGAGCTGGTACGATTGTGCCGGAGGCTCCATAGGTATTCGCCCTCCTTCGCTGCTTCACAGCGCCCCTTTCCTACAAATTGGTATACCATAGCACTTGGAGTTTTAGCAGTACTATAGTAAGATGATTGTACTTACCGGTAGCATGTTTTAACCGTGTTGATCGGTCAAACCACGGTGTTTACGCATTTTTATCGGAGGTCATCCTTTGCCAGTTGCAGGTTATGAACCTTCGCGCTACGTAGGACGGTTGTGGCTAAAGACTCGACCTCGGCAACCCTATTCTCCGAATTCGCGTTATCGTGTTTTGAATACGCAACTTTAAGTATATACAATATTGTTAAGAGCATATTCAAGTAGTTGTTGAAGCGTTCATTGACTATCATGATGTCTTTATGCTAAGAAACTACCACGATTCTATATGGCCATATAATCGCCGGTGTCTTCGCACCTTAGAAATTTTTGAGTATCATAATAGAGTCATTTCGAGCTGACACTTGGGGCTAGACGTCAGCTGAATGCTTGCATTGCTCTGCCCTGACTCTTTTGCCTCACAGGAAGGTTTTAGATTAATTGCTTACACAATTAGTTTATTGCTAATTTTTCTTTTATTGTTCGCGGAACGCCGTTAGCCGTGCCGTTTTAGGTTGAGGAAATTTTACGCGCTAATTCAGTGCTGTCTCCCCCTTTGTGATTTAGCGCTTGCACCCGTTTGGTTATTTATATTTTTATTTTGTTTCCAATTGCTAATTTTAACATGTTTGTATGTCTTTCCCTGCCTCGTCATATACTTACCTAGATATATATATTTATAATTGCATGTGCGTGTAATGATTGCACTATTTCATCTCATCAGCTTTTATCTTCGGTCCATTTCTGGACATAGGCCTCCCTCATTCTTCGCCACTTGTCTCTATCTTGCGCCTCTTGGATCCACATTAGTCCAGCAGATCTTTTTATATCGTCCGTCCATCGCATTGGGGACGTCCTCTAGATCTCTTCCCCAAGTAGGGCCTCCATTTTAGGATTGTATTGGTCCACCTTTCGTCCTTATATCTAGCCACATGGCCGGCGTAGTTCCATTTCAACTCTGCCACTGTTTCGGCAACGTCTTTTACTTTTATTATGCCTCTTATCCACGTGTTTTTTCTGTGATCTTTCAGCGTTATGGCCAACATTTGTCGCTGCATTGCTCTCTGTGTCACCCTTAATTTATTCATCGACAGTGCTGTTAGAGTCCACGTTTGAGCTCCGTATGTCAAAACGGGTAGGACACATTGATCAAATACTCTAGAACGCAGATGCATCGGAATATTTTTATTTCTTAAAGTCTTACTTAGTTTTCCGATTGCACTATAGTATGCACTATTTAATAAAGCTGTGATAAGTTATTGGTCTTTGCTAATTTGTTTGTTCTGCTGGATTTATCCCTTACCTTGTGGAGGTCCGACCCAAGGATTAGTCAACGTCGAGGACCTGGCGCCCTCTCCCTTCGTATTTTATTTTTCAGCGTAGCTGGAACCCCGATATTCTCGGCGAGTTAGCCCAATTAGGCCGATATTCACCAGCCGGCAAAATATCTAATATAACTTTCGCCAACAGGTAAGGCCAAACCCTTTATCCTTCCTCACAAGTTGGTTTTTATTTGAGCAAATTTTAGCTGAGTTGGAAAGAGATTATTTTAAGAAATTGTTAATTATATAAGTACATAAACCAAGACATCAATTACTTCAATTACCGAAAATGTTAGAATACCTATTGAGATTCCATCTTATGTCATTCGTGTATTTGTTTTAATGTTTTCGTATTTATTCTACTTTAGTATTTTTGTACATGTCTTTATACAATTAATTATATTTTGTTATGTGTTAAAAGCCTATTGTATTAATGTTAGTAGATTACGTTATATATGGCCGTGAATAGACGATCAATTGGAAAAACGCAGTTGAAGCGTATGAAAATTAATATCCGAGTTGCAAGGATTTTTAAGAAAGAAAAGAGGGTAGACAAATAATAACAGGATTTTGTTATCAAATTGGTGACATAAGAAAAGTTTAGCAGTGCATTTAAGGTTTTATGGTAAAAATATGGTGAACCCGGGATTTTTCGTTATTCGTTAATAGTATGTGGATACTAGGGAAGATTGCTTGAGGCAGATTTTGCGAGCGGTTACCATTTTCCAACGGATTTAGCTCCAAGTCATGCTGACTGATTAGGAAACCACGGAATTCGCTGCATAGTTTTTGCCTGTTAAGGACAGGCAACAAGTTCTTCTACCTATATAAGTGTACTTGGGGGTAATTAAAATTATTGGCGCCCAGATAATTTGGACATCTCATTAATAAAGAAAACACGCCATCTTCACTGTAGCTAGTGACGGGCTCCAAACACACTTTTATAGCGAACAATTTTTGAAGTAAAATATAGAGGCTGACCTAAAGGTAAGAGAAAAGCTAACAATTTATAGATAAAACAAGTAAAATTTCTTGTCTGTTTGTAAATTCCACAACTTCTTTACTTTCTACAACGTTAGATTTCTTTACTTTCGGAGTGATTATAAGAAAACACTGATTAAAGGTACCTACTTATGGAATTATTTAGAAATCATTTCCATGGCAAATTTAAATTATTAACGTCAACCTGGAAAATATTTAACCAATTCTGTTATTTTGAAAGATTAAGAACACTCTTTTCTATCTACTGAAAAAAAAAATCGTCTATGCACAGCATCCACACTATTTTTTCGTAAATTAATGTTTATGTATCTTGTTAGCCGCTGAACGCTTCTAATAATCAATACGACTAAACTAAACCAATGACAATTATATCGCTTCTCAAAGCAAACCAGATATCGGAGTATGAATACCCAAATATGGTTTCATGTCCAATGCATAGGAGATGTGGGTTACTACTGATTAGGTACATTTAACCAACAACTTGCAAATCTAAATTAGCAAATTCTTCGATATGTGTGACAAAATTTGCAATGAAGATGAAATCTCAAAAGTTGCCTGTATCACAAGGATGCGCAAACTTTTCATGGCGCGCCCAAATTTTTGTTCCAAATACAAACTTGGGCCCCCTACCATTGCTGGGAAGATTTGTATCAATATATGGTATTTTGGAGGGGTTTTATGCCGATGATAATTTTGAGAAATAGTACATAACAAAAAAGGAAATTATTTATTAAAGCTGCAAAAATATATAATTAAAGATAAATACACAAAAAGAACAATCTAAGAGTAGTAGAGTATATTAAGTATGGAGAACGGTAACCATTTAATGTTCGGCGTGCTTATAACAATTTTGCACAATAGGAATTAAAATTATACAAAAACATAAATAATTTGCTGGGAAATTAAAACGAGCAAATACATCGAAATGATCGAAGTGATATGGCACACATCACTAGGTGACCAATTGGTTATTTTTCAAATAAAATCATAAAATTGTGCATGTAAGACTAATTTTGATTATTTTTTAAAAAGGCGTCGATAAGTATTGTTGCTTGACAGCTTTTAGATGGGTAAGTAATTTTGCTGTCGTCGTAGTTATAGCAACTGGTTAATTCCTCTTACTGTCATGGAAAAACCAATGGTAACTAGTCAGAAATTACCGATCGTGCAAAAATTACAGGTAATTATATAAGTAACAAGGAATGTAAAGACATAATAACATTCGAGGTAGGAAAATACGAGCCGAGGCTAGTGGCCTGCAGAGAATATTAATAGTCGATACATTTCGTGTTACTTATTAAATTTTTTGCGCTACATGTAGAAGTTTATCATATTTTCAAAATTTCGTTTGACTGCTGTCATCGGAATTATTTTTTTCTAAGCCCTTTTACTCTAAGTTCGATTGTAGTTCCTATAGCATTAGAAAAGAAAGTTGACCATGTTTTTTAGCATCCATATGGAAGTAGATCAGAACTTAGTAAAGCAATGCGTTTTGTCACTCCACTAGCACGCCACTTTAAAATTGACGAAAGTATACCATACGATACTAGAAAAGAGAAGTAATTGTAGAAAGCAACTATATTATCACTCTTTGGTAGCACCAAAGAACATATAACATTACATTATATGCTCTTTGGCAGCGCTACTAATACACTACCATTAAAACTTACATTATGGAACCCAAAAATAAACAGTGAAGGCATCATTTTGTAGTACCACATATAGTATGGTTCTATTAGTGTACCATACAACTCCAAAATGGGTTGCAGAATGGTAGATTGTTATAGAATACCTTTAGGAGGTTTATGGGTGTGGTTCTATTAAACTTCTATAAGTACTGCAAAAAGGCATCGAAAACAACATACTGCTTACCAAAATATCTGACCGTAGCATTCTATAATTATACAAACAGGGACAAAAAGGTACCCACTAAGTATTCAAAATTAGGAATTTAAAGGTATTCTCATGTTTAATACAATTTTATTACATACATGTACATCCATAAAATGTACGTTATAATAATCCATTATACATTATCAAAACTTCCACATCACATTTTGACATATACCAAAGCAATTACTTATTCAATAGATACCTACTATTTTCATATTAAATAATCAAAAACAATTAAAACGCTAAAAAAGTGCATATATAAAACAATAATACTTAGTATTGTATACCTATAAGGTTTGTTTATACCATGTGTCCCAAGAAACATATAGCATAAATATTATACGATAGTGGTTCCAACGGAGGATTGATTTTACTTACGAATTATCTGCTGTTATAAAATCATTATATTACGTGGTCAGTGGTACACATAGTAGCTATATGTTTACATACAAAATAATCTATTCGAAACTATCAACATAATTTTAAAAAGTAAGTATTTACTGTAGATATTGATTTAAACATATACCGTAAAATGCAACAACTTGGGACACTTTCGACATCCAACCATGTGAATTTGTTTAACTTTTGCCTCTTGTAAT